>JAJLQT010000094.1:0-48966 GCA_024516245.1 Peziza echinospora | reverse complement strand
GTCGATTTGGGCAGCTGTGAAGGTGTCGGTGCAAGTTCATAGTCTTTTGATACCCAATTGGGTGATGGCAACCTCATGGGTACAAGTTCAGGTTAATAGATGGTCGATCTAGGCAGCTATGAAGCTGTCGGTGCAAGTTTGGAGTTAACTGATGCCCAATTGAAAGGTGGCAAAGCTATGGGGGCAACTTCATAGTCTTCAGGTACCCAATTAGGTGATAGCAATCTCATAGATACAAGTTCATAGTAACAGATGGTCGATCTGGGCAACTGTGAAGGTCTCGGTGCAAGTTCATAGTCTTCGGGTACCCGATCGGGTGATAGGAATCTCATAGGTACAACTTTATAGTAACAGATGGTCGATCTGGGCAACTGTGAAGGTGTTGGTGCAAGTTCATAGTCTTCTGGTACCCGATTGGGTGACAGCAATCTCATAGGTACAAGTTCAGGGTAATAGATGCTCGATTTGGGCAACTGTGAAGGTGTCGGTGCAAGTTCATAGTCTTCTGGTTCCCGATTGGGTGACAGCAATCTCACAGGTACAAGTTCAGGGTAGTAGATGGTCGATCTGGGCAGCTGTGAAGCTGTCGGTGCAAGTTTGGAGTCTTCTGTTACCCGATTAGGTGACAGGTTTCTCATAGGTACAAGTTCAGGGTAATAGATGCTCGATTTGGGCAACTGTGAAGGTGTTGGTGAGAGTTTTAAGTCAACTGATGCCCAATCGAGCGGTGGCCAAGGCGTGGGGGCAAGTTCATACTCTTTTGGTACCTAATTGGGTGATAGCAATCTCATAGGTACAAGTTCAGGGTAATAGATGCTCGATTTGGGCAACTGTGAAGGTGTCGGTGCAAGTTCATAGTCTTCTGGTTCCCGATTGGGTGACAGCAATCTCACAGGTACAAGTTCAGGGTAGTAGATGGTCGATCTGGGCAGCTGTGAAGCTGTCGGTGCAAGTTTGGAGTCTTCTGTTACCCGATTAGGTGACAGGTTTCTCATAGGTACAAGTTCAGGGTAATAGATGCTCGATTTGGGCAACTGTGAAGGTGTTGGTGAGAGTTTTAAGTCAACTGATGCCCAATCGAGCGGTGGCCAAGGCGTGGGGGCAAGTTCATACTCTTTTGGTACCTAATTGGGTGATAGCAATCTCATAGGTACAAGTTCAGGGTAACTGATGGTCGATTTGGGCAGCTGTGAAGCTGTCGGTGCAAGTTCATACTCTTTTGGTACCCAATTGGGTGATAGCAATCTCATAGGTACAAGTTTAGGGTAACAGATGGTCGATTTGGGCAGCTGTGAAGCTGGCGGTGAGAGTTTTAAGTCAACTGATGCCCAATTGAGCGGTGGCAAAGGCGTGGGGGCAAGTTCATACTCTTCTGGTACCTAATTGGGTGATAGCAATCTCATAGGTACAAGTTCAGGTTAACAGATAGTCGATTTGGGCAGCTGTAAAGCTGTCGGTGCAAGTTCATACTCTTCTGGTACCCAATTGGGTGACAGCAATCTCATAGGTACAACTTCAGGCTAACAGATGGTCGATTTGGGCAGCTGTGAAGGTGTCGGTGCAAGTTCATAGTCTTTTGATACCCAATTGGGTGATGGCAACCTCATGGGTACAAGTTCAGGTTAATAGATGGTCGATCTAGGCAGCTATGAAGCTGTCGGTGCAAGTTTGGAGTTAACTGATGCCCAATTGAAAGGTGGCAAAGCTATGGGGGCAACTTCATAGTCTTCAGGTACCCAATTAGGTGATAGCAATCTCATAGATACAAGTTCATAGTAACAGATGGTCGATCTGGGCAACTGTGAAGGTCTCGGTGCAAGTTCATAGTCTTCGGGTACCCGATCGGGTGATAGGAATCTCATAGGTACAACTTTAGTAACAGATGGTCGATCTGGGCAACTGTGAAGGTGTTGGTGCAAGTTCATAGTCTTCTGGTACCCGATTGGGTGACAGCAATCTCATAGGTACAAGTTCAGGGTAATAGATGCTCGATTTGGGCAACTGTGAAGGTGTCGGTGCAAGTTCATAGTCTTCTGGTTCCCGATTGGGTGACAGCAATCTCACAGGTACAAGTTCAGGGTAGTAGATGGTCGATCTGGGCAGCTGTGAAGCTGTCGGTGCAAGTTTGGAGTCTTCTGTTACCCGATTAGGTGACAGGTTTCTCATAGGTACAAGTTCAGGGTAATAGATGCTCGATTTGGGCAACTGTGAAGGTGTTGGTGAGAGTTTTAAGTCAACTGATGCCCAATCGAGCGGTGGCCAAGGCGTGGGGGCAAGTTCATACTCTTTTGGTACCTAATTGGGTGATAGCAATCTCATAGGTACAAGTTCAGGGTAACTGATGGTCGATTTGGGCAGCTGTGAAGCTGTCGGTGCAAGTTCATACTCTTTTGGTACCCAATTGGGTGATAGCAATCTCATAGGTACAAGTTTAGGGTAACAGATGGTCGATTTGGGCAGCTGTGAAGCTGGCGGTGAGAGTTTTAAGTCAACTGATGCCCAATTGAGCGGTGGCAAAGGCGTGGGGGCAAGTTCATACTCTTCTGGTACCTAATTGGGTGATAGCAATCTCATAGGTACAAGTTCAGGTTAACAGATAGTCGATTTGGGCAGCTGTAAAGCTGTCGGTGCAAGTTCATACTCTTCTGGTACCCAATTGGGTGACAGCAATCTCATAGGTACAACTTCAGGCTAACAGATGGTCGATTTGGGCAGCTGTGAAGGTGTCGGTGCAAGTTCATAGTCTTTTGATACCCAATTGGGTGATGGCAACCTCATGGGTACAAGTTCAGGTTAATAGATGGTCGATCTAGGCAGCTATGAAGCTGTCGGTGCAAGTTTGGAGTTAACTGATGCCCAATTGAAAGGTGGCAAAGCTATGGGGGCAACTTCATAGTCTTCAGGTACCCAATTAGGTGATAGCAATCTCATAGATACAAGTTCATAGTAACAGATGGTCGATCTGGGCAACTGTGAAGGTCTCGGTGCAAGTTCATAGTCTTCGGGTACCCGATCGGGTGATAGGAATCTCATAGGTACAACTTTATAGTAACAGATGGTCGATCTGGGCAACTGTGAAGGTGTTGGTGCAAGTTCATAGTCTTCTGGTACCCGATTGGGTGACAGCAATCTCATAGGTACAAGTTCAGGGTAATAGATGCTCGATTTGGGCAACTGTGAAGGTGTCGGTGCAAGTTCATAGTCTTCTGGTTCCCGATTGGGTGACAGCAATCTCACAGGTACAAGTTCAGGGTAGTAGATGGTCGATCTGGGCAGCTGTGAAGCTGTCGGTGCAAGTTTGGAGTCTTCTGTTACCCGATTAGGTGACAGGTTTCTCATAGGTACAAGTTCAGGGTAATAGATGCTCGATTTGGGCAACTGTGAAGGTGTTGGTGAGAGTTTTAAGTCAACTGATGCCCAATCGAGCGGTGGCCAAGGCGTGGGGGCAAGTTCATACTCTTTTGGTACCTAATTGGGTGATAGCAATCTCATAGGTACAAGTTCAGTGTAACAGATGGTCGATTTGGGCAGCTGTAAAGGTGTCGGTGCAAGTTTATAGTCTTCTGGTACCCAATTGGGTGATAGCAATCTCATAGGTACAAGTTCAGGGTAACTGATGGTCGATTTGGGCAGCTGTGAAGCTGTCGGTGCAAGTTCATACTCTTTTGGTACCCAATTGGGTGATAGCAATCTCATAGGTACAAGTTTAGGGTAACAGATGGTCGATTTGGGCAGCTGTGAAGCTGGCGGTGAGAGTTTTAAGTCAACTGATGCCCAATTGAGCGGTGGCAAAGGCGTGGGGGCAAGTTCATACTCTTCTGGTACCTAATTGGGTGATAGCAATCTCATAGGTACAAGTTCAGGTTAACAGATGGTCGATTTGGGCAGCTGTGAAGCTGTCGGTGCAAGTTCATACTCTTTTGGTACCCAATTGGGTGATAGCAATCTCATAGGTACAAGTTTAGGGTAACAGATGGTCGATTTGGGCAGCTGTGAAGCTGGCGGTGAGAGTTTTAAGTCAACTGATGCCCAATTGAGCGGTGGCAAAGGCGTGGGGGCAAGTTCATACTCTTCTGGTACCTAATTGGGTGATAGCAATCTCATAGGTACAAGTTCAGGTTAACAGATGGTCGATTTGGGCAGCTGTAAAGCTGTCGGTGCAAGTTCATACTCTTCTGGTACCCAATTGGGTGACAGCAATCTCATAGGTACAAGTTCAGGGCAACAGATACTCGATTTAGGCAACTGTGAAGGTGTCGGTACAAGTTCATAGTCCTCTGTCACCCAATTGGGTGACAGCAATCTCATAGGTACAAGTTCAGGGTAGTAGATGGTCGATCTGGGCAGCTGTGAAGCTGTCGGTGCAAGTTTGGAGTCAACTGATGCCCAATTGAGAGGTGACAAAGCCGTGGGGGCCACTTCATAGTCTTCTGGTACTCGATTGGGTGACAGGAATTTCATAGGTACAAGTTCAGTGTAACAGATGGTCAATTTGGGCAACTGTCAAGGTGTCGGTGCAAGTTCATAGTCTTCTGGTACCCAATTGGGTGATAGCAATCTCATAGGTACAAGTTCAGGGTAACAGATAGTCAATTTGGGCAGCTGTGAAGCTGGCGGTGAGAGTTTTAAGTCAACTGATGCCCAATTAAGCGGTGGCAAAGGCGTGGGGGCAAGTTCATACTCTTCTGGCACCTAATTGGGTTATAGCAATCTCATAGGTACAAGTTCAGGGTAACAGATGGTCGATTTGGGCAGCTGTGAAGCTGTCGGTGCAAGTTCATACTCTTTTGGTACCCAATTGGGTGATAGCAATCTCATAGGTACAAGTTTAGGGTAATAGATGCTCGATTTGGGCAACTGTGAAGGTGTTGGTGAGAGTTTTAAGTCAACTGATGCCCAATCGAGCGGTGGCCAAGGCGTGGGGGCAAGTTCATACTCTTTTGGTACCTAATTGGGTGATAGCAATCTCATAGGTACAAGTTCAGGGTAACAGATGGTCGATTTGGGCAGCTGTAAAGGTGTCGGTGCAAGTTTATAGTCTTCTGGTACCCAATTGGGTGATAGCAATCTCATAGGTACAAGTTCAGGGTAACTGATGGTCGATTTGGGCAGCTGTGAAGCTGTCGGTGCAAGTTCATACTCTTCTGGCACCTAATTGGGTGATAGCAATCTCATAGGTACAAGTTCAGGTTAACAGATGGTCGATTTGGGCAGCTGTGAAGCTGGCGGTGAGAGTTTTAAGTCAACTGATGCCCAATTGAGCGGTGGCAAAGGCGTGGGGGCAAGTTCATACTCTTTTGGTACCTAATTGGGTGATAGCAATCTCATAGGTACAAGTTCAGGTTAACAGATGGTCGATTTGGGCAGCTGTGAAGCTGGCGGTGAGAGTTTTAAGTCAACTGATGCCCAATTGAGCGGTGGCAAAGGCGTGGGGGCAAGTTCATACTCTTCTGGCACCTAATTGGGTGATAGCAATCTCATAGGTACAAGTTCAGGTTAACAGATGGTCGATTTGGGCAGCTGTGAAGCTGGCGGTGAGAGTTTTAAGTCAACTGATGCCCAATTGAGCGGTGGCAAAGGCGTGGGGGCAAGTTCATACTCTTCTGGCACCTAATTGGGTGATAGCAATCTCATAGGTACAAGTTCAGGTTAACAGATGGTCGATTTGGGCAGCTGTAAAGGTGTCGGTGCAAAGTTTAATAGTCTTCTGGTACCCAATTGGGTGATAGCAATCTCATAGGTACAAGTTCAGGGTAACTGATGGTCGATTTGGGCAGCTGTGAAGCTGTCGGTGCAAGTTCATACTCTTTTGGTACCCAATTGGGTGATAGCAATCTCATAGGTACAAAGTTTAGGGTAACAGATGGTCGATTTGGGCAGCTGTGAAGCTGGCGGTGAGAGTTTTAAGTCAACTGATGCCCAATTGAGCGGTGGCAAAGGCGTGGGGGCAAGTTCATACTCTTCTGGTACCTTATTGGGTGATAGCAATCTCATAGGTACAAGTTCAGGTTAACAGATGGTCGATTTGGGCAGCTGTAAAGCTGTCGGTGCAAGTTCATACTCTTCTGGTACCCAATTGGGTGACAGCAATCTCATAGGTACAAGTTCAGGGCAACAGATACTCGATTTAGGCAACTGTGAAGGTGTCGGTACAAGTTCATAGTCCTCTGTCACCCAATTGGGTGACAGCAATCTCATAGGTACAAGTCCAGGGTAGTAGATGGTCGATCTGGGCAGCTGTGAAGCTGTCGGTGCAAGTTTGGAGTCAACTGATGCCCATTGAGAGGTGACAAAGCCGTGGGGGCCACTTCATAGTCTTCTGGTACCCGATTGGGTGACAGCAATTTCATAGGTACAAGTTCAGTGTAACAGATGGTCAATTTGGGCAACTGTAAAGGTGTCGGTGCAAGTTCATAGTCTTCTGGTACCCAATTGGGTGACAGCAATCTCATAGGTACAACTTCAGGCTAACAGATGGTTGATTTGGGCAGCTGTGAAGGTGTCGGTACAAGTTCATAGTCTTTTGATACCCAATTGGGTGATGGCAACCTCATGGGTACAAGTTCAGGTTAATAGATGGTCGATCTAGGCAGCTATGAAGCTGTCGGTGCAAGTTTGGAGTTAACTGATGCCCAATTGAAAGGTGGCAAAGCTATGGGGGCAACTTCATAGTCTTCAGGTACCCAATTAGGTGATAGCAATCTCATAGATACAAGTTCATAGTAACAGATGGTCGATCTGGGCAACTGTGAAGGTCTCGGTGCAAGTTCATAGTCTTCGGGTACCCGATCGGGTGATAGGAATCTCATAGGTACAACTTTATAGTAACAGATGGTCGATCTGGGCAACTGTGAAGGTGTTGGTGCAAGTTCATAGTCTTCTGGTACCCGATTGGGTGACAGCAATCTCATAGGTACAAGTTCAGGGGAATAGATGCTCGATTTGGGCAACTGTGAAGGTGTCGGTGCAAGTTCATAGTCTTCTGGTTCCCGATTGGGTGACAGCAATCTCACAGGTACAAGTTCAGGGTAGTAGATGGTCGATCTGGGCAGCTGTGAAGCTGTCGGTGCAAGTTTGGAGTCTTCTGTTACCCGATTAGGTGACAGGTTTCTCATAGGTACAAGTTCAGGGTAATAGATGCTCGATTTGGGCAACTGTGAAGGTGTTGGTGAGAGTTTTAAGTCAACTGATGCCCAATCGAGCGGTGGCCAAGGCGTGGGGGCAAGTTCATACTCTTTTGGTACCTAATTGGGTGATAGCAATCTCATAGGTACAAGTTCAGGGTACTGATGGTCGATTTGGGCAGCTGTGAAGCTGTCGGTGCAAGTTCATACTCTTTTGGTACCCAATTGGGTGATAGCAATCTCATAGGTACAAGTTTAGGGTAACAGATGGTCGATTTGGGCAGCTGTGAAGCTGGCGGTGAGAGTTTTAAGTCAACTGATGCCCAATTGAGCGGTGGCAAAGGCGTGGGGGCAAGTTCATACTCTTCTGGTACCTAATTGGGTGATAGCAATCTCATAGGTACAAGTTCAGGTTAACAGATAGTCGATTTGGGCAGCTGTAAAGCTGTCGGTGCAAGTTCATACTCTTCTGGTACCCCATTGGGTGACAGCAATCTCATAGGTACAACTTCAGGCTAACAGATGGTCGATTTGGGCAGCTGTGAAGGTGTCGGTGCAAGTTCATAGTCTTTTGATACCCAATTGGGTGATGGCAACCTCATGGGTACAAGTTCAGGTTAATAGATGGTCGATCTAGGCAGCTATGAAGCTGTCGGTGCAAGTTTGGAGTTAACTGATGCCCAATTGAAAGGTGGCAAGCTATGGGGGCAACTTCATAGTCTTCAGGTACCCAATTAGGTGATAGCAATCTCATAGATACAAGTTCATAGTAACAGATGGTCGATCTGGGCAACTGTGAAGGTCTCGGTGCAAGTTCATAGTCTTCGGGTACCCGATCGGGTGATAGGAATCTCATAGGTACAACTTTATAGTAACAGATGGTCGATCTGGGCAACTGTGAAGGTGTTGGTGCAAGTTCATAGTCTTCTGGTACCCGATTGGGTGACAGCAATCTCATAGGTACAAGTTCAGGGTAATAGATGCTCGATTTGGGCAACTGTGAAGGTGTCGGTGCAAGTTCATAGTCTTCTGGTTCCCGATTGGGTGACAGCAATCTCACAGGTACAAGTTCAGGGTAGTAGATGGTCGATCTGGGCAGCTGTGAAGCTGTCGTGCAAGTTTGGAGTCTTCTGTTACCCGATTAGGTGACAGGTTTCTCATAGGTACAAGTTCAGGGTAATAGATGCTCGATTTGGGCAACTGTGAAGGTGTTGGTGAGAGTTTTAAGTCAACTGATGCCCAATCGAGCGGTGGCCAAGGCGTGGGGGCAAGTTCATACTCTTTTGGTACCTAATTGGGTGATAGCAATCTCATAGGTACAAGTTCAGGGTAACTGATGGTCGATTTGGGCAGCTGTGAAGCTGTCGGTGCAAGTTCATACTCTTTTGGTACCCAATTGGGTGATAGCAATCTCATAGGTACAAGTTTAGGGTAACAGATGGTCGATTTGGGCAGCTGTGAAGCTGGCGGTGAGAGTTTTAAGTCAACTGATGCCCAATTGAGCGGTGGCAAAGGCGTGGGGGCAAGTTCATACTCTTCTGGTACCTAATTGGGTGATAGCAATCTCATAGGTACAAGTTCAGGTTAACAGATAGTCGATTTGGGCAGCTGTAAAGCTGTCGGTGCAAGTTCATACTCTTCTGGTACCCAATTGGGTGACAACAATCTCATAGGTACAACTTCAGGCTAACAGATGGTCGATTTGGGCAGCTGTGAAGGTGTCGGTGCAAGTTCATAGTCTTTTGATACCCAATTGGGTGATGGCAACCTCATGGGTACAAGTTCAGGTTAATAGATGGTCGATCTAGGCAGCTATGAAGCTGTCGGTGCAAGTTTGGAGTTAACTGATGCCCAATTGAAAGGTGGCAAAGCTATGGGGGCAACTTCATAGTCTTCAGGTACCCAATTAGGTGATAGCAATCTCATAGATACAAGTTCATAGTAACAGATGGTCGATCTGGGCAACTGTGAAGGTCTCGGTGCAAGTTCATAGTCTTCGGGTACCCGATCGGGTGATAGGAATCTCATAGGTACAACTTTATAGTAACAGATGGTCGATCTGGGCAACTGTGAAGGTGTTGGTGCAAGTTCATAGTCTTCTGGTACCCGATTGGGTGACAGCAATCTCATAGGTACAAGTTCAGGGTAATAGATGCTCGATTTGGGCAACTGTGAAGGTGTCGGTGCAAGTTCATAGTCTTCTGGTTCCCGATTGGGTGACAGCAATCTCACAGGTACAAGTTCAGGGTAGTAGATGGTCGATCTGGGCAGCTGTGAAGCTGTCGGTGCAAGTTTGGAGTCTTCTGTTACCCGATTAGGTGACAGGTTTCTTATAGGTACAAGTTCAGGGTAATAGATGCTCGATTTGGGCAACTGTGAAGGTGTTGGTGAGAGTTTTAAGTCAACTGATGCCCAATCGAGCGGTGGCCAAGGCGTGGGGGCAAGTTCATACTCTTTTGGTACCTAATTGGGTGATAGCAATCTCATAGGTACAAGTTCAGTGTAACAGATGGTCGATTTGGGCAGCTGTAAAGGTGTCGGTGCAAGTTTATAGTCTTCTGGTACCCAATTGGGTGATAGCAATCTCATAGGTACAAGTTCAGGGTAACTGATGGTCGATTTGGGCAGCTGTGAAGCTGTCGGTGCAAGTTCATACTCTTTTGGTACCCAATTGGGTGATAGCAATCTCATAGGTACAAGTTTAGGGTAACAGATGGTCGATTTGGGCAGCTGTGAAGCTGGCGGTGAGAGTTTTAAGTCAACTGATGCCCAATTGAGCGGTGGCAAAGGCGTGGGGGCAAGTTCATACTCTTCTGGTACCTAATTGGGTGATAGCAATCTCATAGGTACAAGTTCAGGTTAACAGATAGTCGATTTGGGCAGCTGTAAAGCTGTCGGTGCAAGTTCATACTCTTCTGGTACCCAATTGGGTGACAGCAATCTCATAGGTACAACTTCAGGCTAACAGATGGTCGATTTGGGCAGCTGTGAAGGTGTCGGTGCAAGTTCATAGTCTTTTGATACCCAATTGGGTGATGGCAACCTCATGGGTACAAGTTCAGGTTAATAGATGGTCGATCTAGGCAGCTATGAAGCTGTCGGTGCAAGTTTGGAGTTAACTGATGCCCAATTGAAAGGTGGCAAAGCTATGGGGGCAACTTCATAGTCTTCAGGTACCCAATTAGGTGATAGCAATCTCATAGATACAAGTTCATAGTAACAGATGGTCGATCTGGGCAACTGTGAAGGTCTCGGTGCAAGTTCATAGTCTTCGGGTACCCGATCGGGTGATAGGAATCTCATAGGTACAACTTTATAGTAACAGATGGTCGATCTGGGCAACTGTGAAGGTGTTGGTGCAAGTTCATAGTCTTCTGGTACCCGATTGGGTGACAGCAATCTCATAGGTACAAGTTCAGGGTAATAGATGCTCGATTTGGGCAACTGTGAAGGTGTCGGTGCAAGTTCATAGTCTTCTGGTTCCCGATTGGGTGACAGCAATCTCACAGGTACAAGTTCAGGGTAGTAGATGGTCGATCTGGGCAGCTGTGAAGCTGTCGGTGCAAGTTTGGAGTCTTCTGTTACCCGATTAGGTGACAGGTTTCTCATAGGTACAAGTTCAGGGTAATAGATGCTCGATTTGGGCAACTGTGAAGGTGTTGGTGAGAGTTTTAAGTCAACTGATGCCCAATCGAGCGGTGGCCAAGGCGTGGGGGCAAGTTCATACTCTTTTGGTACCTAATTGGGTGATAGCAATCTCATAGGTACAAGTTCAGTGTAACAGATGGTCGATTTGGGCAGCTGTAAAGGTGTCGGTGCAAGTTTATAGTCTTCTGGTACCCAATTGGGTGATAGCAATCTCATAGGTACAAGTTCAGGGTAACTGATGGTCGATTTGGGCAGCTGTGAAGCTGTCGGTGCAAGTTCATACTCTTTTGGTACCCAATTGGGTGATAGCAATCTCATAGGTACAAGTTTAGGGTAACAGATGGTCGATTTGGGCAGCTGTGAAGCTGGCGGTGAGAGTTTTAAGTCAACTGATGCCCAATTGAGCGGTGGCAAAGGCGTGGGGGCAAGTTCATACTCTTCTGGTACCTAATTGGGTGATAGCAATCTCATAGGTACAAGTTCAGGTTAACAGATGGTCGATTTGGGCAGCTGTAAAGCTGTCGGTGCAAGTTCATACTCTTCTGGTACCCAATTGGGTGACAGCAATCTCATAGGTACAAGTTCAGGGCAACAGATACTCGATTTAGGCAACTGTGAAGGTGTCGGTACAAGTTCATAGTCCTCTGTCACCCAATTGGGTGACAGCAATCTCATAGGTACAAGTTCAGGGTAGTAGATGGTCGATCTGGGCAGCTGTGAAGCTGTCGGTGCAAGTTTGGAGTCAACTGATGCCCAATTGAGAGGTGACAAAGCCGTGGGGGCCACTTCATAGTCTTCTGGTACTCGATTGGGTGACAGCAATTTCATAGGTACAAGTTCAGTGTAACAGATGGTCAATTTGGGCAACTGTCAAGGTGTCGGTGCAAGTTCATAGTCTTCTGGTACCCAATTGGGTGATAGCAATCTCATAGGTACAAGTTCAGGGTAACAGATAGTCGATTTGGGCAGCTGTGAAGCTGGCGGTGAGAGTTTTAAGTCAACTGATGCCCAATTAAGCGGTGGCAAAGGCGTGGGGGCAAGTTCATACTCTTCTGGCACCTAATTGGGTTATAGCAATCTCATAGGTACAAGTTCAGGGTAACAGATGGTCGATTTGGGCAGCTGTGAAGCTGTCGGTGCAAGTTCATACTCTTTTGGTACCCAATTGGGTGATAGCAATCTCATAGGTACAAGTTTAGGGTAATAGATGCTCGATTTGGGCAACTGTGAAGGTGTTGGTGAGAGTTTTAAGTCAACTGATGCCCAATCGAGCGGTGGCCAAGGCGTGGGGGCAAGTTCATACTCTTTTGGTACCTAATTGGGTGATAGCAATCTCATAGGTACAAGTTCAGGGTAACAGATGGTCGATTTGGGCAGCTGTAAAGGTGTCGGTGCAAGTTTATAGTCTTCTGGTACCCAATTGGGTGATAGCAATCTCATAGGTACAAGTTCAGGGTAACTGATGGTCGATTTGGGCAGCTGTGAAGCTGTCGGTGCAAGTTCATACTCTTTTGGTACCCAATTGGGTGATAGCAATCTCATAGGTACAAGTTTAGGGTAACAGATGGTCGATTTGGGCAGCTGTGAAGCTGGCGGTGAGAGTTTTAAGTCAACTGATGCCCAATTGAGCGGTGGCAAAGGCGTGGGGGCAAGTTCATACTCTTCTGGTACCTAATTGGGTGATAGCAATCTCATAGGTACAAGTTCAGGTTAACAGATGGTCGATTTGGGCAGCTGTAAAGCTGTCGGTGCAAGTTCATACTCTTCTGGTACCCAATTGGGTGACAGCAATCTCATAGGTACAACTTCAGGCTAACAGATGGTCGATTTGGGCAGCTGTGAAGGTGTCGGTGCAAGTTCATAGTCTTTTGATACCCAATTGGGTGATGGCAACCTCATGGGTACAAGTTCAGGTTAATAGATGGTCGATCTAGGCAGCTATGAAGCTGTCGGTGCAAGTTTGGAGTTAACTGATGCCCAATTGAAAGGTGGCAAAGCTATGGGGGCAACTTCATAGTCTTCAGGTACCCAATTAGGTGATAGCAATCTCATAGATACAAGTTCATAGTAACAGATGGTCGATCTGGGCAACTGTGAAGGTCTCGGTGCAAGTTCATAGTCTTCGGGTACCCGATCGGGTGATAGGAATCTCATAGGTACAACTTTATAGTAACAGATGGTCGATCTGGGCAACTGTGAAGGTGTTGGTGCAAGTTCATAGTCTTCTGGTACCCGATTGGGTGACAGCAATCTCATAGGTACAAGTTCAGGGTAATAGATGCTCGATTTGGGCAACTGTGAAGGTGTCGGTGCAAGTTCATAGTCTTCTGGTTCCCGATTGGGTGACAGCAATCTCACAGGTACAAGTTCAGGGTAGTAGATGGTCGATCTGGGCAGCTGTGAAGCTGTCAGTGCAAGTTTGGAGTCAACTGATGCCCAATTGAGAGGTGGCAAAGCCGTGGGGGCAAGTTCATAGTCTTCTGGTACCCAATTGGGTGATAGGAATCTCATAGATACAAGTTCAGGGTAATAGATGCTCGATTTGGGCAACTGTGAAGGTGTCGGTGCAAGTTCATAGTCTTCTGGTACCCGATTGGGTGACAGCAATCTCACAGGTACAAGTTCAGGGTAACAGATGGTCGATTTGGGCAGCTGTGAAGCTGTCGGTGCAAGTTTGGAGTCAACCGATGCCCAATTGAGAGGTGGCAAAGCCGTGGGGGCAACTTCATAGTCTTCAGGTACCCAATTGGGTGATAGGAATGTTATAGGTACAAGGTCAGGGTAATAGATGGTCGATCTGGGTAGCTGTGAAGCTGTCGGTGCAAGTTTGGAGTCTTTTGGTACCTAATTGAGAGGTGGTAAAGCCGTGGGGGCAACTTCATAGTCTTTAGGTACCCAATTGGGTGATAGGAATCTCATGGGTACAAGTTCATAGTAACAGATGGTCGATCTGGGCAACTGTGAAGGTGTCGGTGCAAGTTCATACTCTTCTGGTACCTAATTGGGTGATAGCAATCTCATAGGTACAAGTTCAGGGTAACTGATGGTCGATTTGGGCAGCTGTGAAGCTGTCAGTGCAAGTTCATACTCTTTTGGTACCCAATTGGGTGATAGGAATCTCATAGGTACAAGTTCAGGGTAACAGATGGTCGATTTGGGCAGCTGTGAAGCTGGCGGTGAGAGTTTTAAGTCAACTGATGCCCAATTGAGCGGTGGCAAAGGCGTGGGGGCAAGTTCATACTCTTCTGGTACCTAATTGGGTGATAGCAATCTCATAGGTACAAGTTCAGGTTAACAGATGGTCGATTTGGGCAGCTGTAAAGGTGTCGGTGCAAGTTTATAGTCTTCTGGTACCCAATTGGGTGATAGCAATTTTATAGGTACAAGTTCAGTGTAACAGATGGTCGATCTGGGCAACTGTGAAGGTGTCGGTGCAAGTTCATACTCTTTTGGTACCCAATTGGGTGATAGCAATCTCATAGGTACAAGTTTAGGGTAACAGATGGTCGATTTGGGCAGCTGTGAAGCTGGCGGTGAGAGTTTTAAGTCAACTGATGCCCAATCGAGCGGTGGCAAAGGCGTGGGGGCAAGTTCATACTCTTTTGGTACCTAATTGGGTGATAGCAATCTCATAGGTACAAGTTCAGGTTAACAGATGGTCGATTTGGGCAGCTGTAAAGCTGTCGGTGCAAGTTTATACTCTTCTGGTACCCAATTGGGTGATAGCAATCTCATAGGTACAAGTTCAGGGTAACAGATAGTCGATTTGGGCAGCTGTGAAGCTGGCGGTGAGAGTTTTAAGTCAACTGATGCCCAATTAAGCGGTGGCAAAGGCGTGGGGGCAAGTTCATACTCTTCTGGCACCTAATTGGGTTATAGCAATCTCATAGGTACAAGTTCAGGGTAACAGATGGTCGATTTGGGCAGCTGTAAAGGTGCCGGTGCAAGTTTATAGTCTGCTGGTACCCAATTGGGTGATAGCAATCTCATAGGTACAAGTTCAGGGTAACAGATGGTCGATTTGGGCAGCTGTGAAGCTGTCGGTGCAAGTTCATACTCTTTTGGTACCCAATTGGGTGATAGCAATCTCATAGGTACAAGTTCAGGGTAACAGATGGTCGATTTGGGCAGCTGTAAAGGTGTCGGTGTAAGTTTATAGTCTTCTGATACCCAATTGGGTGATAGCAATCTCATAGGTACAAGTTCAGGGTAACTGATGGTCGATTTGGGCAGCTGTGAAGCTGTTGGTGCAAGTTCATACTCTTTTGGTACCCAATTGGGTGATAGCAATCTTATAGGTACAAGTTCAGGGTAACAGATGGTCGATTTGGGCAGCTGTGAAGCTGGCTGTGCGAGTTTTAAGTCAACTGATGCCCAATCGAGCGGTGGCAAGGCGTGG
The DNA here is from genome assembly GCA_024516245.1 of Peziza echinospora. NCBI lineage: Eukaryota > Fungi > Ascomycota > Pezizomycetes > Pezizales > Pezizaceae > Peziza > Peziza echinospora. The sequence goes on along the minus strand of JAJLQT010000094.1, from coordinate 33,795 downwards.
GGGCAAGTTCATACTCTTTTGGTACCTAATTGGGTGATAGCAATCTCATAGGTACAAGTTCAGGTAAACAGATGGTCGATTTGGGCAGCTGTGAAGCTGGCGGTGAGAGTTTTAAGTCAACTGATGCCCAATTGAGAGGTGGCAAAGGCGTGGGGGCAAGTTCATACTCTTCTGGCACCTAATTGGGTGATAGCAATCTCATAGGTACAAGTTCAGGTTAACAGATGGTCGATTTGGGCAGCTGTAAAGGTGTCGGTGCAAGTTCATACTCTTCTGGTACCCAATTGGGTGATAGCAATCTCATAGGTACAAGTTCAGGGTAACTGATGGTCGATTTGGGCAGCTGTAAAGGTGTCGGTGTAAGTTTATAGTCTTCTGGTACCTAATTGGGTGATAGCAATCTCATAGGTACAAGTTCAGGGTAACAGATGGTCGATTTGGGCAGCTGTGAAGCTGACGGTGCAAGTTCATACTCTTCTGGTACCCAATTGGGTGATGGCAATCTCATAGGTACAAGTTCAGGGTAACAGATGGTCGATTTGGGCAGCTGTGAAGCTGGCTGTGCGAGTTTTAAGTCAACTGATGCCCAATCGAGCGGTGGCAAAGGCGTGGGGGCAAGTTCATATTCTTCTGGTACCCAATTGGGTGATAGGAATCTCATAGATACAAGTTCATAGTGACAGATGGTCGATCTGGGCAACTGTGAAGGTGTCGGTGCAAGTTCATAGTCTTCTGGTACCCGATTGGGTGACAGCAATCTCATAGGTACAAGTTCAGGGTAACAGATGGTTGATTTGGGCAGCTGTGAAGCTGTCGGTGCAAGTTTGGAGTTAACCGATGCCCAATTGAGAGGTGGCAAAGCCGTGGGGGCAACTTCATAGTCTTCAGGTACCCAATTGGGTGATAGGAATCTTATAGGTACAAGGTCAGGGTAATAGATGGTCGATCTGGGTAGCTGTGAAGCTGTCGGTGCAAGTTTGAAGTCTTTTGGTACCTAATTGAGAGGTGGTAAAGCCGTGGGGGCAACTTCATAGTCTTTAGGTACCCAATTGGGTGATAGGAATCTCATAGGTACAAGTTCATAGTAACAGATGGTCGATCTGGGCAACTGTGAAGGTGTCGGTGCAAGTTTGGAGTCAACTGATGCCCAATTGAGAGGTGGTAAAGCCGTGGGGGCAACTTCATAGTCTTCAGGTACCCAATTGGGTGATAGGAATCTCTTAGGTACAAGTTCATAGTAACAGATGGTCGATCTGGGCAACTGTGAAGGTGTCGGTGCAAGTTCATACTCTTTTGGTACCTAATTGGGTGATAGCAATCTCATAGGTACAAGTTCAGGGTAACTGATGGTCGATTTGGGCAGCTGTAAAGGTGTCGGTGTAAGTTTATAGTCTTCTAATACCCAATTGGGTGATAGCAATCTCATAGGTACAAGTTCAGGGTAACTGATGGTCGATTTGGGCAGCTGTGAAGCTGTCGGTGCAAGTTCATACTCTTTTGGTACCCAATTGGGTGATAGCAATCTCATAGGTACAAGTTCAGGGTAACAGATGGTCGATTTGGGCAGCTGTGAAGCTGGCTGTGCGAGTTTTAAGTCAACTGATGCCAATCGAGCGGTGGCAAGGCGTGGGGCAAGTTCATACTCTTTTGGTACCTAATTGGGTGATAGCAATCTCATAGGTACAAGTTCAGGTTAACAGATGGTCGATTTGGGCAGCTGTGAAGCTGGCGGTGAGAGTTTTAAGTCAACTGATGCCCAATCGAGCGGTGGCAAGGCGTGGGGGCAAGTTCATACTCTTTTGGTACCTAATTGGGTGATAGCAATCTCATAGGTACAAGTTCAGGGTAACAGATGGTCGATTTGGGCAGCTGTAAAGGTGTCGGTGTAAGTTTATAGTCTTCTGGTACCCAATTGGGTGATAGCAATCTCATAGGTACAAGTTCAGGGTAACAGATGGTCGATTTGGGCAGCTGTGAAGCTGGCGGTGAGAGTTTTAAGTCAACTGATGCCCAATTGAGCGGTGGCAAAGGCGTGGGGGCAAGTTCATACTCTTCTGGCACCTAATTGGGTTATAGCAATCTCATAGGTACAAGTTCAGGGTAACAGATGGTCGATTTGGGCAGCTGTGAAGCTGGCGGTGAGAGTTTTAAGTCAACTGATGCCCAATCGAGCGGTGGCAAAGGCGTGGGGGCAAGTTCATACTCTTTTGGTACCTAATTGGGTGATAGCAATCTCATAGGTACAAGTTCAGAGTAACAGATGGTCGATTTGGGCAGCTGAAAAGGTGTCGGTGCAAGTTCATACTCTTCTGGTACCCAATTGGGTGATGGCAATCTCATAGGTACAAGTTCAGGGTAACAGATGGTCGATTTGGGCAGCTGTAAAGGTGTCGGTGTAAGTTTATAGTCTTCTGGTACCTAATTGGGTGATAGCAATCTCATAGGTACAAGTTCAGGGTAACAGATGGTCGATTTGGGCAGCTGTGAAGCTGGCGGTGAGAGTTTTAAGTCAACTGATGCCCAATCGAGCGGTGGCAAAGGCGTGGGGGCAAGTTCATACTCTTTTGGTATCTAATTGGGTGATAGCAATCTCATAGGTACAAGTTCAGAGTAACAGATGGTCGATTTGGGCAGCTGAAAAGGTGTCGGTGCAAGTTCATACTCTTCTGGTACCCAATTGGGTGATGGCAATCTCATAGGTACAAGTTCAGGGTAACAGATGGTCGATTTGGGCAGCTGTAAAGGTGTCGGTGTAAGTTTATAGTCTTCTGGTACCTAATTGGGTGATAGCAATCTCATAGGTACAAGTTCAGGGTAACAGATGGTCGATTTGGGCAGCTGTGAAGCTGGCGGTGAGAGTTTTAAGTCAACTGATGCCCAATCGAGCGGTGGCAAAGGCGTGGGGGCAAGTTCATACTCTTTTGGTATCTAATTGGGTGATAGCAATCTCATAGGTACAAGTTCAGGGTAACAGATAGTCGATTTGGGCAGCTGTGAAGCTGTCGGTGCAAGTTCATACTCTTCTGGTACCCAATTGGGTGATAGCAATCTCATAGGTACAAGTTCAAAAGTAACAGATGTCGATTTGAGCAGCTGTAAAGGTGTCGGTGCAAGTTTATAGTCTGCTGGTACCCAATTGGGTGATAGCAATCTCATAGGTACAAGTTCAGGGTAACAGATGGTCGATTTGGACAGCTGTGAAGCTGTCGGTGCAAGTTCATACTGTTTTGGTACCCAATTGGGTGATAGCAATCTCATAGGTACAAGTTCAGGGTAACAGATGGTCGATTTGGGCAGCTGTGAAGCTGTTGGTGCAAGTTCATACTCTTCTGGTACCCAATTGGGTGATAGCAATCTTATAGGTACAAGTTCAGGTTAACAGATGGTCGATTTGGGCAGCTGTGAAGCTGTCGGTGCAAGTTCATACTCTTCTGGTACCCAATTGGGTGATAGCAATCTCATAGGTACAAGTTCAGGGTAACAGATGGTCGATTTGGGCAGCTGTGAAGCTGGCGGGGAGAGTTTTAAGTCAACTGATGCCCAATTGAGCGGTGGCAAAGGCGTGGGGGCAAGTTCATACTCTTCTGGTACCTAATTGGGTGATAGCAATCTCATAGGTACAAGTTCAGGGTAACAGATGGTCGATTTGGGCAGCTGTGAAGCTGGCGGTGAGAGTTTTAAGTCAACTGATGCCCAATTGAGCGGTGGCAAAGGCGTGGGGGCAAGTTCATACTCTTCTGGTACCCAATTGGGTGATAGCAATCTCATAGGTACAAGTTCAGGGTAACTGATGGTCGATTTAGGCAGCTGTGAAGCTGTCGGTGCAAGTTCATACTCTTCTGGTACCCAATTGGGTGATAGCAATCTTATAGATACAAGTTCAGGTTAACAGATGGTCGATTTGGGCAGCTGTGAAGCTGTCGGTGCAAGTTCATACTCTTCTGGTACCCAATTGGGTGATAGCAATCTCATAGGTACAAGTTCAAAGTAACAGATGTCGATTTGAGCAGCTGTAAAGGTGTCGGTGCAAGTTTATAGTCTGCTGGTACCCAATTGGGTGATAGCAATCTCATAGGTACAAGTTCAGGGTAACAGATGGTCGATTTGGACAGCTGTGAAGCTGTCGGTGCAAGTTCATACTGTTTTGGTACCCAATTGGGTGATAGCAATCTCATAGGTACAAGTTCAGGGTAACAGATGGTCGATTTGGGCAGCTGTGAAGCTGTTGGTGCAAGTTCATACTCTTCTGGTACCCAATTGGGTGATAGCAATCTTATAGGTACAAGTTCAGGTTAACAGATGGTCGATTTGGGCAGCTGTGAAGCTGTCGGTGCAAGTTCATACTCTTCTGGTACCCAATTGGGTGATAGCAATCTCATAGGTACAAGTTCAGGGTAACAGATGGTCGATTTGGGCAGCTGTGAAGCTGTTGGGGCAAGTTCATACTCTTCTGGTACCCAATTGGGTGATAGCAATCTTATAGGTACAAGTTCAGGTTAACAGATGGTCGATTTGGGCAGCTGTGAAGCTGTCGGTGCAAGTTCATACTCTTCTGGTACCCAATTGGGTGATAGCAATCTCATAGGTACAAGTTCAGGGTAACAGATGGTCGATTTGGGCAGCTGTGAAGCTGTTGGTGCAAGTTCATACTCTTCTGGTACCCAATTGGGTGATAGCAATCTTATAGGTACAAGTTCAGGTTAACAGATGGTCGATTTGGGCAGCTGTGAAGCTGTCGGTGCAAGTTCATACTCTTCTGGTACCCAATTGGGTGATAGCAATCTCATAGGTACAAGTTCAGGGTAACAGATGGTCGATTTGGGCAGCTGTGAAGCTGGCGGTGAGAGTTTTAAGTCAACTGATGCCCAATTGAGCGGTGGCAAAGGCGTGGGGGCAAGTTCATACTCTTCTGGCACCTAATTGGGTTATAGCAATCTCATAGGTACAAGTTCAGGGTAACAGATGGTCGATTTGGGCAGCTGTAAAGGTGTCGGTGCAAGTTTATAGTCTGCTGGTACCCAATTGGGTGATAGCAATCTCATAGGTACAAGTGCAGGGTAACTGATGGTCGATTTGGGCAGCTGTGAAGCTGTCGGTGCAAGTTCATACTCTTCTGGTACCCAATTGGGTGATAGCAATCTCATAGGTACAAGTTCAGGGTAACAGATGGTCGATTTGGGCAGCTGTGAAGCTGTTGGTGCAAGTTCATACTCTTCTGGTACCCAATTGGGTGATAGCAATCTTATAGATACAAGTTCAGGTTAACAGATGGTCGATTTGGGCAGCTGTGAAGCTGTCGGTGCAAGTTCATACTCTTCTGGTACCCAATTGGGTGATAGCAATCTCATAGGTACAAGTTCAAAGTAAAGGATCTCGATTTGAGCAGCTGTAAAGGTGTCGGTGCAAGTTTATAGTCTGCTGGTACCCAATTGGGTGATAGCAATCTCATAGGTACAAGTTCAGGGTAACAGATGGTCGATTTGGACAGCTGTGAAGCTGTCGGTGCAAGTTCATACTGTTTTGGTACCCAATTGGGTGATAGCAATCTCATAGGTACAAGTTCAGGGTAACAGATGGTCGATTTGGGCAGCTGTGAAGCTGTTGGTGCAAGTTCATACTCTTCTGGTACCCAATTGGGTGATAGCAATCTTATAGATACAAGTTCAGGTTAACAGATGGTCGATTTGGGCAGCTGTGAAGCTGTCGGTGCAAGTTCATACTCTTCTGGTACCCAATTGGGTGATAGCAATCTCATAGGTACAAGTTCAGGGTAACAGATGGTCGATTTGGGCAGCTGTGAAGCTGGCGGTGAGAGTTTTAAGTCAACTGATGCCCAATTGAGCGGTGGCAAAGGCGTGGGGGCAAGTTCATACTCTTCTGGCACCTAATTGGGTTATAGCAATCTCATAGGTACAAGTTCAGGGTAACAGATGGTCGATTTGGGCAGCTGTAAAGGTGTCGGTGCAAGTTTATAGTCTGCTGGTACCCAATTGGGTGATAGCAATCTTATAGATACAAGTTCAGGTTAACAGATGGTCGATTTGGGCAGCTGTGAAGCTGTCGGTGCAAGTTCATACTCTTCTGGTACCCAATTGGGTGATAGCAATCTCATAGGTACAAGTTCAGGCTAACAGATGGTCGATTTGGGCAGCTGTGAAGCTGGCGGTGAGAGTTTTAAGTCAACTGATGCCCAATTGAGCGGTGGCAAAGGCGTGGGGGCAAGTTCATACTCTTCTGGCACCTAATTGGGTTATAGCAATCTCATAGGTACAAGTTCAGGGTAACAGATGGTCGATTTGGGCAGCTGTAAAGGTGTCGGTGCAAGTTTATAGTCTGCTGGTACCCAATTGGGTGATAGCAATCTCATAGGTACAAGTGCAGGGTAACTGATGGTCGATTTGGGCAGCTGTGAAGCTGTCGGTGCAAGTTCATACTCTTCTGGTACCCAATTGGGTGATAGCAATCTCATAGGTACAAGTTCAGGGTAACAGATGGTCGATTTGGGCAGCTGTGAAGCTGTTGGTGCAAGTTCATACTCTTCTGGTACCCAATTAGGTGATAGCAATCTTATAGATACAAGTTCAGGTTAACAGATGGTCGATTTGGGCAGCTGTGAAGCTGTCGGTGCAAGTTCATACTCTTCTGGTACCCAATTGGGTGATAGCAATCTCATAGGTACAAGTTCAAAGTAAAGGATGTCGATTTGAGCAGCTGTAAAGGTATCGGTGCAAGTTTATAGTCTGCTGGTACCCAATTGGGTGATAGCAATCTCATAGGTACAAGTTCAGGGTAACAGATGGTCGATTTGGACAGCTGTGAAGCTGTCGGTGCAAGTTCATACTGTTTTGGTACCCAATTGGGTGATAGCAATCTCATAGGTACAAGTTCAGGGTAACAGATGGTCGATTTGGGCAGCTGTGAAGCTGTTGGTGCAAGTTCATACTCTTTTGGTACCCAATTGGGTGATAGCAATCTTATAGATACAAGTTCAGGTTAACAGATGGTCGATTTGGGCAGCTGTGAAGCTGTCGGTGCAAGTTCATACTCTTCTGGTACCCAATTGGGTGATAGCAATCTCATAGGTACAAGTTCAAAGTAAAGGATGTCGATTTGAGCAGCTGTAAAGGTGTCGGTGCAAGTTTATAGTCTGCTGGTACCCAATTGGGTGATAGCAATCTCATAGGTACAAGTTCAGGGTAACAGATGGTCGATTTGGACAGCTGTGAAGCTGTCGGTGCAAGTTCATACTCTTCTGGTACCCAATTGGGTGATAGCAATCTCATAGGTACAAGTTCAAAGTAAAGGATGTCGATTTGAGCAGCTGTAAAGGTGTCGGTGCAAGTTTATAGTCTGCTGGTACCCAATTGGGTGATAGCAATCTCATAGGTACAAGTTCAGGGTAACAGATGGTCGATTTGGGCAGCTGTGAAGCTGTTGGTGCAAGTTCATACTCTTCTGGTACCCAATTGGGTGATAGCAATCTTATAGATACAAGTTCAGGTTAACAGATGGTCGATTTGGGCAGCTGTGAAGCTGTCGGTGCAAGTTCATACTCTTCTGGTACCCAATTGGGTGATAGCAATCTCATAGGTACAAGTTCAGGGTAACAGATGGTCGATTTGGGCAGCTGTGAAGCTGGCGGTGAGAGTTTTAAGTCAACTGATGCCCAATTGAGCGGTGGCAAAGGCGTGGGGGCAAGTTCATACTCTTCTGGCACCTAATTGGGTTATAGCAATCTCATAGGTACAAGTTCAGGGTAACAGATGGTCGATTTAGGCAGCTGTAAAGGTGTCGGTGCAAGTTTATAGTCTGCTGGTACCCAATTGGGTGATAGCAATCTCATAGGTACAAGTGCAGGGTAACTGATGGTCGATTTGGGCAGCTGTGAAGCTGTCGGTGCAAGTTCATACTCTTCTGGTACCCAATTGGGTGATAGCAATCTCATAGGTACAAGTTCAGGGTAACAGATGGTCGATTTGGGCAGCTGTGAAGCTGTTGGTGCAAGTTCATACTCTTCTGGTACCCAATTGGGTGATAGCAATCTTATAGATACAAGTTCAGGTTAACAGATGGTCGATTTGGGCAGCTGTGAAGCTGTCGGTGCAAGTTCATACTCTTCTGGTACCCAATTGGGTGATAGCAATCTCATAGGTACAAGTTCAAAGTAAAGGACGTCGATTTGAGCAGCTGTAAAGGTGTCGGTGCAAGTTTATAGTCTGCTGGTACCCAATTGGGTGATAGCAATCTCATAGGTACAAGTTCAGGGTAACAGATGGTCGATTTGGACAGCTGTGAAGCTGTCGGTGCAAGTTCATACTGTTTTGGTACCCAATTGGGTGATAGCAATCTCATAGGTACAAGTTCAGGGTAACAGATGGTCGATTTGGGCAGCTGTGAAGCTGTTGGTGCAAGTTCATACTCTTCTGGTACCCAATTAGGTGATAGCAATCTTATAGGTACAAGTTCAGGGTAACAGATGGTCGATTTGGGCAGCTGTGAAGCTGTTGGTGCAAGTTCATACTCTTCTGGTACCCAATTGGGTGATAGCAATCTTATAGATACAAGTTCAGGTTAACAGATGGTCGATTTGGGCAGCTGTGAAGCTGTCGGTGCAAGTTCATACTCTTCTGGTACCCAATTAGGTGATAGCAATCTTATAGGTACAAGTTCAGGTTAACAGATGGTCGATTTGGGCAGCTGTGAAGCTGTCGGTACAAGTTCATACTCTTCTGGTACCCAATTGGGTGATAGCAATCTTATAGGTACAAGTTCAGGGTAACTGATGGTCGATTTAGGCAGCTGTGAAGCTGGCGGGGAGAGTTTTAAGTCAACTGATGCCCAATTGAGCGGTGGCAAAGGCGTGGGGGCAAGTTCATACTCTTCTGGTACCTAATTGGGTTATAGCAATCTCATAGGTACAAGTTCAGGGTAACAGATGGTCGATTTGGGCAGCTGTGAAGCTGGCAGTGAGAGTTTTAAGTCAACTGATGCCCAATTGAGCGGTGGCAAAGGCGTGGGGGCAAGTTCATACTCTTCTGGTACCTAATTGGGTGATAGCAATCTCATAGGTACAAGTTCAGGGTAACAGATGGTCGATTTGGGCAGCTGTGAAGCTGGCGGTGAGAGTTTTAAGTCAACTGATGCCCAATTGAGCGGTGGCAAAGGCGTGGGGGCAAGTTCATACTCTTCTGGCACCTAATTGGGTTATAGCAATCTCATAGGTACAAGTTCAGGGTAACAGATGGTCGATTTGGGCAGCTGTAAAGGTGTCGGTGCAAGTTTATAGTCTGCTGGTACCCAATTGGGTGATAGCAATCTCATAGGTACAAGTTCAGGGTAACAGATGGTCGATTTGGGCAGCTGTGAAGCTGTCGGTGCAAGTTCATACTCTTCTGGTACCCAATTGGGTGATAGCAATCTCATAGGTACAAGTGCAGGGTAACTGATGGTCGATTTGGGCAGCTGTGAAGCTGTCGGTGCAAGTTCATACTCTTCTGGTACCCAATTGGGTGATAGCAATCTCATAGGTACAAGTTCAGGGTAACTGATGGTCGATTTGGGCAGCTGTGAAGCTGTCGGTGCAAGTTCATACTCTTTTGGTACCCAATTGGGTGATAGCAATCTCATAGGTACAAGTTTAGGGTAACAGATGGTCGATTTGGGCAGCTGTGAAGCTGGCGGTGAGAGTTTTAAGTCAACTGATGCCCAATTGAGCGGTGGCAAAGGCGTGGGGGCAAGTTCATACTCTTCTGGTACCCAATTGGGTGATAGCAATCTCATAGGTACAAGTTCAGGGTAACTGATGGTCGATTTAGGCAGCTGTGAAGCTGGCGGTGAGAGTTTAAAGTCAACTGATGCCCAATTGAGCGGTGGCAAAGGCGTGGGGGCAAGTTCATACTCTTCTGGTACCTAGTTGGGTTATAGCAATCTCATAGGTACAAGTTCAGGGTAACAGATGGTCGATTTGGGCAGCTGTGAAGCTGTTGTTGCAAGTTCATACTCTTCTGGTACCCAATTGGGTGATAGCAATCTTATAGGTAGAAGTTCAGGTTAACAGATGCTCGATTTGGGCAACTGTGAAGGTGTTGGTGAGAGTTTTAAGTCAACTGATGCCCAATCGAGCGGTGGCCAAGGCGTGGGGGCAAGTTCATACTCTTTTGGTACCTAATTGGGTGATAGCAATCTCATAGGTACAAGTTCAGGGTAACAGATGGTCGATTTGGGCAGCTGTAAAGGTGTCGGTGCAAGTTTATAGTCTTCTGGTACCCAATTGGGTGATAGCAATCTCATAGGTACAAGTTCAGGGTAACTGATGGTCGATTTGGGCAGCTGTGAAGCTGTCGGTGCAAGTTCATACTCTTTTGGTACCCAATTGGGTGATAGCAATCTCATAGGTACAAGTTTAGGGTAACAGATGGTCGATTTGGGCAGCTGTGAAGCTGGCGGTGAGAGTTTTAAGTCAACTGATGCCCAATTGAGCGGTGGCAAAGGCGTAGGGGCAAGTTCATACTCTTCTGGTACCTAGTTGGGTTATAGCAATCTCATAGGTACAAGTTCAGGGTAACAGATGGTCGATTTGGGCAGCTGTGAAGCTGGCAGTGAGAGTTTTAAGTCAACTGATGCCCAATTGAGCGGTGGCAAAGGCGTGGGGGCAAGTTCATACTCTTCTGGTACCCAATTGGGTGATAGCAATCTCATAGGTACAAGTTCAGGTTAACAGATGGTCGATTTGGGCAGCTGTGAAGCTGTCGGTGCAAGTTCATACTCTTCTGGTACCCAATTGGGTGATAGCAATCTTATAGGTAGAAGTTCAGGTTAACAGATGGTCGATTTGGGCAGCTGTGAAGCTGTCGGTGAGAGTTTAAAGTCAACTGATGCCCAATTGAGCGGTGGCAAAGGCGTAGGGGCAAGTTCATACTCTTCTGGTACCTAGTTGGGTTATAGCAATCTCATAGGTACAAGTTCAGGGTAACAGATGGTCGATTTGGGCAGCTGTAAAGGTGTCGGTGCAAGTTTATAGTCTTCTGGTACCCAATTGGGTGATAGCAATCTCATAGGTACAAGTTCAGGGTAACAGATGGTCGATTTGGGCAGCTGTGAAGCTGGCGGGGAGAGTTTTAAGTCAACTGATGCCCAATTGAGCGGTGGCAAAGGCGTGGGGGCAAGTTCATACTCTTCTGGTACCTAATTGGGTTATAGCAATCTCATAGGTACAAGTTCAGGGTAACAGATGGTCGATTTGGGCAGCTGTGAAGCTGGCAGTGAGAGTTTTAAGTCAACTGATGCCCAATTGAGCGGTGGCAAAGGCGTGGGGGCAAGTTCATACTCTTCTGGTACCTAATTGGGTGATAGCAATCTCATAGGTACAAGTTCAGGGTAACAGATGGTCGATTTGGGCAGCTGTGAAGCTGGCGGTGAGAGTTTTAAGTCAACTGATGCCCAATTGAGCGGTGGCAAAGGCGTGGGGGCAAGTTCATACTCTTCTGGCACCTAATTGGGTTATAGCAATCTCATAGGTACAAGTTCAGGGTAACAGATGGTCGATTTGGGCAGCTGTAAAGGTGTCGGTGCAAGTTTATAGTCTGCTGGTACCCAATTGGGTGATAGCAATCTCATAGGTACAAGTTCAGGGTAACAGATGGTCGATTTGGGCAGCTGTGAAGCTGTCGGTGCAAGTTCATACTCTTCTGGTACCCAATTGGGTGATAGCAATCTCATAGGTACAAGTGCAGGGTAACTGATGGTCGATTTGGGCAGCTGTGAAGCTGTCGGTGCAAGTTCATACTCTTCTGGTACCCAATTGGGTGATAGCAATCTCATAGGTACAAGTTCAGGGTAACTGATGGTCGATTTGGGCAGCTGTGAAGCTGTCGGTGCAAGTTCATACTCTTTTGGTACCCAATTGGGTGATAGCAATCTCATAGGTACAAGTTTAGGGTAACAGATGGTCGATTTGGGCAGCTGTGAAGCTGGCGGTGAGAGTTTTAAGTCAACTGATGCCCAATTGAGCGGTGGCAAAGGCGTGGGGGCAAGTTCATACTCTTCTGGTACCCAATTGGGTGATAGCAATCTCATAGGTACAAGTTCAGGGTAACTGATGGTCGATTTAGGCAGCTGTGAAGCTGGCGGTGAGAGTTTAAAGTCAACTGATGCCCAATTGAGCGGTGGCAAAGGCGTGGGGGCAAGTTCATACTCTTCTGGTACCTAGTTGGGTTATAGCAATCTCATAGGTACAAGTTCAGGGTAACAGATGGTCGATTTGGGCAGCTGTGAAGCTGTTGTTGCAAGTTCATACTCTTCTGGTACCCAATTGGGTGATAGCAATCTTATAGGTAGAAGTTCAGGTTAACAGATGCTCGATTTGGGCAACTGTGAAGGTGTTGGTGAGAGTTTTAAGTCAACTGATGCCCAATCGAGCGGTGGCCAAGGCGTGGGGGCAAGTTCATACTCTTTTGGTACCTAATTGGGTGATAGCAATCTCATAGGTACAAGTTCAGGGTAACAGATGGTCGATTTGGGCAGCTGTAAAGGTGTCGGTGCAAGTTTATAGTCTTCTGGTACCCAATTGGGTGATAGCAATCTCATAGGTACAAGTTCAGGGTAACTGATGGTCGATTTGGGCAGCTGTGAAGCTGTCGGTGCAAGTTCATACTCTTTTGGTACCCAATTGGGTGATAGCAATCTCATAGGTACAAGTTTAGGGTAACAGATGGTCGATTTGGGCAGCTGTGAAGCTGGCGGTGAGAGTTTTAAGTCAACTGATGCCCAATTGAGCGGTGGCAAAGGCGTAGGGGCAAGTTCATACTCTTCTGGTACCTAGTTGGGTTATAGCAATCTCATAGGTACAAGTTCAGGGTAACAGATGGTCGATTTGGGCAGCTGTGAAGCTGGCAGTGAGAGTTTTAAGTCAACTGATGCCCAATTGAGCGGTGGCAAAGGCGTGGGGGCAAGTTCATACTCTTCTGGTACCCAATTGGGTGATAGCAATCTCATAGGTACAAGTTCAGGGTAACAGATGGTCGATTTGGGCAGCTGTGAAGCTGGCGGTGAGAGTTTAAAGTCAACTGATGCCCAATTGAGTGGTGGCAAAGGCGTAGGGGCAAGTTCATACTCTTCTGGTACCTAGTTGGGTGATAGCAATCTCATAGGTACAAGTTCAGGGTAACAGATGGTCGATTTGGGCAGCTGTAAAGGTGTCGGTGCAAGTTTATAGTCTTCTGGTACCCAATTGGGTGATAGCAATCTCATAGGTACAAGTTCAGGGTAACAGATGGTCGATTTGGGCAGCTGTGAAGCTGGCGGGGAGAGTTTTAAGTCAACTGATGCCCAATTGAGCGGTGGCAAAGGCGTGGGGGCAAGTTCATACTCTTCTGGTACCTAATTGGGTTATAGCAATCTCATAGGTACAAGTTCAGGGTAACAGATGGTCGATTTGGGCAGCTGTGAAGCTGGCAGTGAGAGTTTTAAGTCAACTGATGCCCAATTGAGCGGTGGCAAAGGCGTGGGGGCAAGTTCATACTCTTCTGGTACCTAATTGGGTGATAGCAATCTCATAGGTACAAGTTCAGGGTAACAGATGGTCGATTTGGGCAGCTGTGAAGCTGGCGGTGAGAGTTTTAAGTCAACTGATGCCCAATTGAGCGGTGGCAAAGGCGTGGGGGCAAGTTCATACTCTTCTGGCACCTAATTGGGTTATAGCAATCTCATAGGTACAAGTTCAGGGTAACAGATGGTCGATTTGGGCAGCTGTAAAGGTGTCGGTGCAAGTTTATAGTCTGCTGGTACCCAATTGGGTGATAGCAATCTCATAGGTACAAGTTCAGGGTAACAGATGGTCGATTTGGGCAGCTGTGAAGCTGTCGGTGCAAGTTCATACTCTTCTGGTACCCAATTGGGTGATAGCAATCTCATAGGTACAAGTGCAGGGTAACTGATGGTCGATTTGGGCAGCTGTGAAGCTGTCGGTGCAAGTTCATACTCTTCTGGTACCCAATTGGGTGATAGCAATCTCATAGGTACAAGTTCAGGGTAACTGATGGTCGATTTAGGCAGCTGTGAAGCTGGCGGTGAGAGTTTAAAGTCAACTGATGCCCAATTGAGCGGTGGCAAAGGCGTGGGGGCAAGTTCATACTCTTCTGGTACCTAGTTGGGTTATAGCAATCTCATAGGTACAAGTTCAGGGTAACAGATGGTCGATTTGGGCAGCTGTGAAGCTGTTGGTGCAAGTTCATACTCTTCTGGTACCCAATTGGGTGATAGCAATCTTATAGGTAGAAGTTCAGGTTAACAGATGGTCGATTTGGGCAGCTGTGAAGCTGTCGGTGAGAGTTTAAAGGCTACTGATGCCCAATTGAGCGGTGGCAAAGGCGTAGGGGCAAGTTCATACTCTTCTGGTACCTAGTTGGGTTATAGCAATCTCATAGGTACAAGTTCAGGGTAACAGATGGTCGATTTGGGCAGCTGTGAAGCTGGCAGTGAGAGTTTTAAGTCAACTGATGCCCAATTGAGCGGTGGCAAAGGCGTGGGGGCAAGTTCATACTCTTCTGGTACCTAGTTGGGTTATAGCAATCTCATAGGTACAAGTTCAGGGTAACAGATGGTCGATTTGGGCAGCTGTGAAGCTGGCAGTGAGAGTTTTAAGTCAACTGATGCCCAATTGAGCGGTGGCAAAGGCGTGGGGGCAAGTTCATACTCTTCTGGTACCCAATTGGGTGATAGCAATCTCATAGGTACAAGTGCAGGGTAACTGATGGTCGATTTGGGCAGCTGTGAAGCTGTCGGTGCAAGTTCATACTCTTCTGGTACCCAATTGGGTGATAGCAATCTCATAGGTACAAGTTCAGGGTAACAGATGGTCGATTTGGGCAGCTGTGAAGCTGGCGGTGAGAGTTTAAAGTCAACTGATGCCCAATTGAGTGGTGGCAAAGGCGTAGGGGCAAGTTCATACTCTTCTGGTACCTAGTTGGGTGATAGCAATCTCATAGGTACAAGTTCAGTGTAACAGATGGTCGATTTGGGCAGCTGTAAAGGTGTCGGTGCAAGTTTATAGTCTTCTGGTACCCAATTGGGTGATAGCAATCTCATAGGTACAAGTTCAGGGTAACAGATGGTCGATTTGGGCAGCTGTGAAGCTGGCGGGGAGAGTTTTAAGTCAACTGATGCCCAATTGAGCGGTGGCAAAGGCGTGGGGGCAAGTTCATACTCTTCTGGTACCTAATTGGGTGATAGCAATCTCATAGGTACAAGTTCAGGGTAACAGATGGTCGATTTGGGCAGCTGTGAAGCTGGCGGTGAGAGTTTTAAGTCAACTGATGCCCAATTGAGCGGTGGCAAAGGCGTGGGGGCAAGTTCATACTCTTCTGGCACCTAATTGGGTTATAGCAATCTCATAGGTACAAGTTCAGGGCAACAGATAGTCGATTTGGGCAGCTGTGAAGCTGTCGGTGCAAGTTCATACTCTTCTGGTACCCAATTGGGTGATAGCAATCTCATAGGTACAAGTTCAGGGTAACTGATGGTCGATTTAGGCAGCTGTGAAGCTGTCGGTGCAAGTTCATACTCTTCTGGTACCCAATTGGGTGATAGCAATCTCATAGGTACAAGTTCAGGGTAACTGATGGTCGATTTAGGCAGCTGTGAAGCTGTCGGTGCAAGTTCATACTCTTCTGGTACCCAATTGGGTGATAGCAATCTCATAGGTACAAGTTCAGGGTAACAGATGGTCGATTTGGGCAGCTGTGAAGCTGTTGGTGCAAGTTCATACTCTTCTGGTACCCAATTGGGTGATAGCAATCTTATAGATACAAGTTCAGGTTAACAGATGGTCGATTTGGGCAGCTGTGAAGCTGTCGGTGCAAGTTCATACTCTTCTGGTACCCAATTGGGTGATAGCCATCTCATAGGTACAAGTTCAAAGTAAAGGATGTCGATTTGAGCAGCTGTAAAGGTGTCGGTGCAAGTTTATAGTCTGCTGGTACCCAATTGGGTGATAGCAATCTCATAGGTACAAGTTCAGGGTAACTGATGGTCGATTTAGGCAGCTGTGAAGCTGTCGGTGCAAGTTCATACTCTTCTGGTACCCAATTGGGTGATAGCAATCTCATAGGTACAAGTTCAGGGTAACTGATGGTCGATTTAGGCAGCTGTGAAGCTGTCGGTGCAAGTTCATACTCTTCTGGTACCCAATTGGGTGATAGCAATCTCATAGGTACAAGTTCAGGGTAACTGATGGTCGATTTAGGCAGCTGTGAAGCTGTCGGTGCAAGTTCATACTCTTCTGGTACCCAATTGGGTGATAGCAATCTCATAGGTACAAGTTCAGGGTAACAGATGGTCGATTTGGGCAGCTGTGAAGCTGTTGGTGCAAGTTCATACTCTTCTGGTACCCAATTGGGTGATAGCAATCTTATAGATACAAGTTCAGGTTAACAGATGGTCGATTTGGGCAGCTGTGAAGCTGTCGGTGCAAGTTCATACTCTTCTGGTACCCAATTGGGTGATAGCAATCTCATAGGTACAAGTTCAAAGTAAAGGATGTCGATTTGAGCAGCTGTAAAGGTGTCGGTGCAAGTTTATAGTCTGCTGGTACCCAATTGGGTGATAGCAATCTCATAGGTACAAGTTCAGGGTAACAGATGGTCGATTTGGACAGCTGTGAAGCTGTCGGTGCAAGTTCATACTGTTTTGGTACCCAATTGGGTGATAGCAATCTCATAGGTACAAGTTCAGGGTAACAGATGGTCGATTTGGGCAGCTGTGAAGCTGTTGGTGCAAGTTCATACTCTTCTGGTACCCAATTGGTTGATAGCAATCTCATAGGTACAAGTTCAGGGTAACAGATGGTCGATTTGGGCAGCTGTGAAGCTGGCGGTGAGAGTTTAAAGTCAACTGATGCCCAATTGAGCGGTGGCAAAGGCGTGGGGGCAAGTTCATACTCTTCTGGTACCTAGTTGGGTTATAGCAATCTCATAGGTACAAGTTCAGGGTAACAGATGGTCGATTTGGGCAGCTGTGAAGCTGTTGGTGCAAGTTCATACTCTTCTGGTACCCAATTGGGTGATAGCAATCTTATAGGTAGAAGTTCAGGTTAACAGATGGTCGATTTGGGCAGCTGTGAAGCTGTCGGTGAGAGTTTAAAGTCAACTGATGCCCAATTGAGCGGTGGCAAAGGCGTAGGGGCAAGTTCATACTCTTCTGGTACCTAGTTGGGTTATAGCAATCTCATAGGTACAAGTTCAGGGTAACAGATGGTCGATTTGGGCAGCTGTGAAGCTGGCAGTGAGAGTTTTAAGTCAACTGATGCCCAATTGAGCGGTGGCAAAGGCGTGGGGGCAAGTTCATACTCTTCTGGTACCTAATTGGGTGATAGCAATCTCATAGGTACAAGTGCAGGGTAACTGATGGTCGATTTGGGCAGCTGTGAAGCTGTCGGTGCAAGTTCATACTCTTCTGGTACCCAATTGGGTGATAGCAATCTCATAGGTACAAGTTCAGGGTAACAGATGGTCGATTTGGGCAGCTGTGAAGCTGGCGGTGAGAGTTTAAAGTCAACTGATGCCCAATTGAGTGGTGGCAAAGGCGTAGGGGCAAGTTCATACTCTTCTGGTACCTAGTTGGGTGATAGCAATCTCATAGGTACAAGTTCAGTGTAACAGATGGTCGATTTGGGCAGCTGTAAAGGTGTCGGTGCAAGTTTATAGTCTTCTGGTACCCAATTGGGTGATAGCAATCTCATAGGTACAAGTTCAGGGTAACAGATGGTCGATTTGGGCAGCTGTGAAGCTGGCGGGGAGAGTTTTAAGTCAACTGATGCCCAATTGAGCGGTGGCAAAGGCGTGGGGGCAAGTTCATACTCTTCTGGTACCTAATTGGGTGATAGCAATCTCATAGGTACAAGTTCAGGGTAACAGATGGTCGATTTGGGCAGCTGTGAAGCTGGCGGTGAGAGTTTTAAGTCAACTGATGCCCAATTGAGCGGTGGCAAAGGCGTGGGGGCAAGTTCATACTCTTCTGGCACCTAATTGGGTTATAGCAATCTCATAGGTACAAGTTCAGGGCAACAGATAGTCGATTTGGGCAGCTGTGAAGCTGTCGGTGCAAGTTCATACTCTTCTGGTACCCAATTGGGTGATAGCAATCTCATAGGTACAAGTTCAGGGTAACTGATGGTCGATTTAGGCAGCTGTGAAGCTGTCGG
Organism: Peziza echinospora; assembly: GCA_024516245.1. NCBI lineage: Eukaryota > Fungi > Ascomycota > Pezizomycetes > Pezizales > Pezizaceae > Peziza > Peziza echinospora. Next base: position 15,599 of record JAJLQT010000094.1, on the reverse strand, counting down.
TGCAAGTTCATACTCTTCTGGTACCCAATTGGGTGATAGCAATCTCATAGGTACAAGTTTAGGGTAACTGATGGTCGATTTAGGCAGCTGTGAAGCTGTCGGTGCAAGTTCATACTCTTCTGGTACCCAATTGGGTGATAGCAATCTCATAGGTACAAGTTCAGGGTAACAGATGGTCGATTTGGGCAGCTGTGAAGCTGTTGGTGCAAGTTCATACTCTTCTGGTACCCAATTGGGTGATAGCAATCTTATAGATACAAGTTCAGGTTAACAGATGGTCGATTTGGGCAGCTGTGAAGCTGTCGGTGCAAGTTCATACTCTTCTGGTACCCAATTGGGTGATAGCCATCTCATAGGTACAAGTTCAAAGTAAAGGATGTCGATTTGAGCAGCTGTAAAGGTGTCGGTGCAAGTTTATAGTCTGCTGGTACCCAATTGGGTGATAGCAATCTCATAGGTACAAGTTCAGGGTAACTGATGGTCGATTTAGGCAGCTGTGAAGCTGTCGGTGCAAGTTCATACTCTTCTGGTACCCAATTGGGTGATAGCAATCTCATAGGTACAAGTTCAGGGTAACTGATGGTCGATTTAGGCAGCTGTGAAGCTGTCGGTGCAAGTTCATACTCTTCTGGTACCCAATTGGGTGATAGCAATCTCATAGGTACAAGTTCAGGGTAACTGATGGTCGATTTAGGCAGCTGTGAAGCTGTCGGTGCAAGTTCATACTCTTCTGGTACCCAATTGGGTGATAGCAATCTCATAGGTACAAGTTCAGGGTAACAGATGGTCGATTTGGGCAGCTGTGAAGCTGTTGGTGCAAGTTCATACTCTTCTGGTACCCAATTGGGTGATAGCAATCTTATAGATACAAGTTCAGGTTAACAGATGGTCGATTTGGGCAGCTGTGAAGCTGTCGGTGCAAGTTCATACTCTTCTGGTACCCAATTGGGTGATAGCAATCTCATAGGTACAAGTTCAAAGTAAAGGATGTCGATTTGAGCAGCTGTAAAGGTGTCGGTGCAAGTTTATAGTCTGCTGGTACCCAATTGGGTGATAGCAATCTCATAGGTACAAGTTCAGGGTAACAGATGGTCGATTTGGACAGCTGTGAAGCTGTCGGTGCAAGTTCATACTGTTTTGGTACCCAATTGGGTGATAGCAATCTCATAGGTACAAGTTCAGGGTAACAGATGGTCGATTTGGGCAGCTGTGAAGCTGTTGGTGCAAGTTCATACTCTTCTGGTACCCAATTGGTTGATAGCAATCTCATAGGTACAAGTTCAGGGTAACAGATGGTCGATTTGGGCAGCTGTGAAGCTGGCGGTGAGAGTTTAAAGTCAACTGATGCCCAATTGAGCGGTGGCAAAGGCGTGGGGGCAAGTTCATACTCTTCTGGTACCTAGTTGGGTTATAGCAATCTCATAGGTACAAGTTCAGGGTAACAGATGGTCGATTTGGGCAGCTGTGAAGCTGTTGGTGCAAGTTCATACTCTTCTGGTACCCAATTGGGTGATAGCAATCTTATAGGTAGAAGTTCAGGTTAACAGATGGTCGATTTGGGCAGCTGTGAAGCTGTCGGTGAGAGTTTAAAGTCAACTGATGCCCAATTGAGCGGTGGCAAAGGCGTAGGGGCAAGTTCATACTCTTCTGGTACCTAGTTGGGTTATAGCAATCTCATAGGTACAAGTTCAGGGTAACAGATGGTCGATTTGGGCAGCTGTGAAGCTGGCAGTGAGAGTTTTAAGTCAACTGATGCCCAATTGAGCGGTGGCAAAGGCGTGGGGGCAAGTTCATACTCTTCTGGTACCTAATTGGGTGATAGCAATCTCATAGGTACAAGTTCAGGGTAACAGATGGTCGATTTGGGCAGCTGTGAAGCTGGCGGTGAGAGTTTTAAGTCAACTGATGCCCAATTGAGCGGTGGCAAAGGCGTGGGGGCAAGTTCATACTCTTCTGGCACCTAATTGGGTTATAGCAATCTCATAGGTACAAGTTCAGGGTAACAGATGGTCGATTTGGGCAGCTGTAAAGGTTTCGGTGCAAGTTTATAGTCTGCTGGTACCCAATTGGGTGATAGCAATCTCATAGGTACAAGTTCAGGGTAACAGATGGTCGATTTGGGCAGCTGTGAAGCTGGCGGTGAGAGTTTAAAGTCAACTGATGCCCAATTGAGCGGTGGCAAAGGCGTGGGGGCAAGTTCATACTCTTCTGGTACCTAGTTGGGTTATAGCAATCTCATAGGTACAAGTTCAGGGTAACAGATGGTCGATTTGGGCAGCTGTGAAGCTGTTGGTGCAAGTTCATACTCTTCTGGTACCCAATTGGGTGATAGCAATCTTATAGGTAGAAGTTCAGGTTAACAGATGGTCGATTTGGGCAGCTGTGAAGCTGTCGGTGAGAGTTTAAAGTCAATTGATGCCCAATTGAGCGGTGGCAAAGGCGTAGGGGCAAGTTCATACTCTTCTGGTACCTAGTTGGGTTATAGCAATCTCATAGGTACAAGTTCAGGGTAACAGATGGTCGATTTGGGCAGCTGTGAAGCTGGCGGTGAGAGTTTTAAGTCAACTGATGCCCAATTGAGCGGTGGCAAAGGCGTGGGGGCAAGTTCATACTCTTCTGGCACCTAATTGGGTTATAGCAATCTCATAGGTACAAGTTCAGGGTAACAGATGGTCGATTTGGGCAGCTGTAAAGGTTTCGGTGCAAGTTTATAGTCTGCTGGTACCCAATTGGGTGATAGCAATCTCATAGGTACAAGTTCAGGGTAACAGATGGTCGATTTGGGCAGCTGTGAAGCTGGCGGTGAGAGTTTAAAGTCAACTGATGCCCAATTGAGCGGTGGCAAAGGCGTGGGGGCAAGTTCATACTCTTCTGGTACCTAGTTGGGTTATAGCAATCTCATAGGTACAAGTTCAGGGTAACAGATGGTCGATTTGGGCAGCTGTGAAGCTGTTGGTGCAAGTTCATACTCTTCTGGTACCCAATTGGGTGATAGCAATCTTATAGGTAGAAGTTCAGGTTAACAGATGGTCGATTTGGGCAGCTGTAAAGCTGTCGGTGAGAGTTTAAAGTCAATTGATGCCCAATTGAGCGGTGGCAAAGGCGTAGGGGCAAGTTCATACTCTTCTGGTACCTAGTTGGGTTATAGCAATCTCATAGGTACAAGTTCAGGGTAACAGATGGTCGATTTGGGCAGCTGTGAAGCTGGCAGTGAGAGTTTTAAGTCAACTGATGCCCAATTGAGCGGTGGCAAAGGCGTGGGGGCAAGTTCATACTCTTCTGGTACCTAATTGGGTGATAGCAATCTCATAGGTACAAGTTCAGGGTAACAGATGGTCGATTTGGGCAGCTGTGAAGCTGGCGGTGAGAGTTTTAAGTCAACTGATGCCCAATTGAGCGGTGGCAAAGGCGTGGGGGCAAGTTCATACTCTTCTGGCACCTAATTGGGTTATAGCAATCTCATAGGTACAAGTTCAGGGTAACAGATGGTCGATTTGGGCAGCTGTAAAGGTGTCGGTGCAAGTTTATAGTCTGCTGGTACCCAATTGGGTGATAGCAATCTCATAGGTACAAGTTCAGGGTAACAGATGGTCGATTTGGGCAGCTGTGAAGCTGGCGGTGAGAGTTTTCAGTCAACTGATGCCCAATCGAGCGGTGGCAAAGGCGTGGGGGCAAGTTCATACTCTTTTGGTACCTAATTGGGTGATAGCAATCTCATAGGTACAAGTTCAGGGTAACAGATGGTCGATTTGGGCAGCTGTGAAGCTGGCGGTGAGAGTTTAAAGTCAACTGATGCCCAATTGAGCGGTGGCAAAGGCGTGGGGGCAAGTTCATACTCTTCTGGTACCTAGTTGGGTTATAGCAATCTCATAGGTACAAGTTCAGGGTAACAGATGGTCGATTTGGGCAGCTGTGAAGCTGTTGGTGCAAGTTCATACTCTTCTGGTACCCAATTGGGTGATAGCAATCTTATAGGTAGAAGTTCAGGTTAACAGATGGTCGATTTGGGCAGCTGTGAAGCTGTCGGTGAGAGTTTAAAGTCAACTGATGCCCAATTGAGCGGTGGCAAAGGCGTAGGGGCAAGTTCATACTCTTCTGGTACCTAGTTGGGTTATAGCAATCTCATAGGTACAAGTTCAGGGTAACAGATGGTCGATTTGGGCAGCTGTGAAGCTGGCAGTGAGAGTTTTAAGTCAACTGATGCCCAATTGAGCGGTGGCAAAGGCGTGGGGGCAAGTTCATACTCTTCTGGTACCTAATTGGGTGATAGCAATCTCATAGGTACAAGTTCAGGGTAACAGATGGTCGATTTGGGCAGCTGTGAAGCTGGCGGTGAGAGTTTTAAGTCAACTGATGCCCAATTGAGCGGTGGCAAAGGCGTGGGGGCAAGTTCATACTCTTCTGGCACCTAATTGGGTTATAGCAATCTCATAGGTACAAGTTCAGGGTAACAGATGGTCGATTTGGGCAGCTGTAAAGGTTTCGGTGCAAGTTTATAGTCTGCTGGTACCCAATTGGGTGATAGCAATCTCATAGGTACAAGTTCAGGGTAACAGATGGTCGATTTGGGCAGCTGTGAAGCTGTTGGTGCAAGTTCATACTCTTCTGGTACCCAGTTGGGTGATAGCAATCTTATAGATACAAGTTCAGGTTAACAGATGGTCGATTTGGGCAGCTGTGAAGCTGTCGGTGCAAGTTCATACTTTTCTGGTACCCAATTGGGTGATAGCAATCTTATAGGTACAAGTTCAGGTTAACAGATGGTCGATTTGGGCAGCTGTGAAGCTGTCGGTGCAAGTTCATACTCTTCTGGTACCCAATTGGGTGATAGCAATCTCATAGGTACAAGTTCAGGGTAACAGATGGTCGATTTGGGCAGCTGTGAAGCTGTTGGTGCAAGTTCATACTCTTCTGGTACCCAGTTGGGTGATAGCAATCTTATAGATACAAGTTCAGGTTAACAGATGGTCGATTTGGGCAGCTGTGAAGCTGTCGGTGCAAGTTCATACTTTTCTGGTACCCAATTGGGTGATAGCAATCTTATAGGTACAAGTTCAGGTTAACAGATGGTCGATTTGGGCAGCTGTGAAGCTGTCGGTGCAAGTTCATACTCTTCTGGTACCCAATTGGGTGATAGCAATCTCATAGGTACAAGTTCAGGGTAACAGATGGTCGATTTGGGCAGCTGTGAAGCTGGCGGTGAGAGTTTAAAGTCAACTGATGCCCAATTGAGCGGTGGCAAAGGCGTGGGGGCAAGTTCATACTCTTCTGGTACCTAGTTGGGTTATAGCAATCTCATAGGTACAAGTTCAGGGTAACAGATGGTCGATTTGGGCAGCTATGAAGCTGTTGGTGCAAGTTCATGCTCTTCTGGTACCCAATTGGGTGATAGCAATCTTATAGGTAGAAGTTCAGGTTAACAGATGGTCGATTTGGGCAGCTGTGAAGCTGTCGGTGCAAGTTCATACTCTTCTGGTACCCAATTGGGTGATAGCAATCTCATAGGTACAAGTTCAGGGTAACAGATGGTCGATTTGGGCAGCTGTGAAGCTGTTGGTGCAAGTTCATACTCTTCTGGTACCCAATTGGGTGATAGCAATCTTATAGGTACAAGTTCAGGTTAACAGATGGTCGATTTGGGCAGCTGTGAAGCTGTCGGTGCAAGTTCATACTCTTCTGGTACCCAATTGGGTGATAGCAATCTTATAGATACAAGTTCAGGTTAACAGATGGTCGATTTGGGCAGCTGTGAAGCTGTCGGTGAGAGTTTTAAGTCAACTGATGCCCAATTGAGCGGTGGCAAAGGCGTGGGGGCAAGTTCATACTCTTCTGGCACCTAATTGGGTTATAGCAATCTCATAGGTACAAGTTCAGGGTAACAGATGGTCGATTTGGGCAGCTGTAAAGGTGTCGGTGCAAGTTTATAGTCTGCTGGTACCCAATTGGGTGATAGCAATCTCATAGGTACAAGTTCAGGGTAACAGATGGTCGATTTGGGCAGCTGTGAAGCTGTTGGTGCAAGTTCATACTCTTCTGGTACCCAATTGGGTGATAGCAATCTTATAGATACAAGTTCAGGTTAACAGATGGTCGATTTGGGCAGCTGTGAAGCTGTCGGTGCAAGTTCATACTCTTCTGGTACCCAATTGGGTGATAGCAATCTCATAGGTACAAGTTCAAAGTAAAGGATGTCGATTTGAGCAGCTGTAAAGGTGTCGGTGCAAGTTTATAGTCTGCTGGTACCCAATTGGGTGATAGCAATCTCATAGGTACAAGTTCAGGGTAACAGATGGTCGATTTGGACAGCTGTGAAGCTGTCGGTGCAAGTTCATACTGTTTTGGTACCCAATTGGGTGATAGCAATCTCATAGGTACAAGTTCAGGGTAACAGATGGTCGATTTGGGCAGCTGTGAAGCTGTTGGTGCAAGTTCATACTCTTCTGGTACCCAATTGGGTGATAGCAATCTTATAGATACAAGTTCAGGTTAACAGATGGTCGATTTGGGCAGCTGTGAAGCTGTCGGTGCCAATTCATACTCTTCTGGTACCCAATTGGGTGATAGCCATCTCATAGGTACAAGTTCAAAGTAAAGGATGTCGATTTGAGCAGCTGTAAAGGTGTCGGTGCAAGTTTATAGTCTGCTGGTACCCAATTGGGTGATAGCAATCTCATAGGTACAAGTTCAGGGTAACAGATGGTCGATTTGGACAGCTGTGAAGCTGTCGGTGCAAGTTCATACTGTTTTGGTACCCAATTGGGTGATAGCAATCTCATAGGTACAAGTTCAGGGTAACTGATGGTCGATTTAGGCAGCTGTGAAGCTGTCGGTGCAAGTTCATACTCTTCTGGTACCCAATTGGGTGATAGCAATCTCATAGGTACAAGTTCAGGGTAACAGATGGTCGATTTGGGCAGCTGTGAAGCTGTTGGTGCAAGTTCATACTCTTCTGGTACCCAATTGGGTGATAGCAATCTTATAGATACAAGTTCAGGTTAACAGATGGTCGATTTGGACAGCTGTGAAGCTGTCGGTGCAAGTTCATACTGTTTTGGTACCCAATTGGGTGATAGCAATCTCATAGGTACAAGTTCAGGGTAACTGATGGTCGATTTGGACAGCTGTGAAGCTGTCGGTGCAAGTTCATACTGTTTTGGTACCCAATTGGGTGATAGCAATCTCATAGGTACAAGTTCAGGGTAACAGATGGTCGATTTGGGCAGCTGTGAAGCTGTTGGTGCAAGTTCATACTCTTCTGGTACCCAATTGGGTGATAGCAATCTTATAGATACAAGTTCAGGTTAACAGATGGTCGATTTGGGCAGCTGTGAAGCTGTCGGTGCCAATTCATACTCTTCTGGTACCCAATTGGGTGATAGCCATCTCATAGGTACAAGTTCAAAGTAAAGGATGTCGATTTGAGCAGCTGTAAAGGTGTCGGTGCAAGTTTATAGTCTGCTGGTACCCAATTGGGTGATAGCAATCTCATAGGTACAAGTTCAGGGTAACAGATGGTCGATTTGGACAGCTGTGAAGCTGTCGGTGCAAGTTCATACTGTTTTGGTACCCAATTGGGTGATAGCAATCTCATAGGTACAAGTTCAGGGTAACTGATGGTCGATTTAGGCAGCTGTGAAGCTGTCGGTGCAAGTTCATACTCTTCTGGTACCCAATTGGGTGATAGCAATCTCATAGGTACAAGTTCAGGGTAACAGATGGTCGATTTGGGCAGCTGTGAAGCTGTTGGTGCAAGTTCATACTCTTCTGGTACCCAATTGGGTGATAGCAATCTTATAGATACAAGTTCAGGTTAACAGATGGTCGATTTGGACAGCTGTGAAGCTGTCGGTGCAAGTTCATACTGTTTTGGTACCCAATTGGGTGATAGCAATCTCATAGGTACAAGTTCAGGGTAACTGATGGTCGATTTAGGCAGCTGTGAAGCTGTCGGTGCAAGTTCATACTCTTCTGGTACCCAATTGGGTGATAGCAATCTCATAGGTACAAGTTCAGGGTAACTGATGGTCGATTTAGGCAGCTGTGAAGCTGTCGGTGCAAGTTCATACTCTTCTGGTACCCAATTGGGTGATAGCAATCTCATAGGTACAAGTTCAGGGTAACTGATGGTCGATTTAGGCAGCTGTGAAGCTGTCGGTGCAAGTTCATACTCTTCTGGTACCCAATTGGGTGATAGCAATCTCATAGGTACAAGTTCAGGGTAACAGATGGTCGATTTGGGCAGCTGTGAAGCTGTTGGTGCAAGTTCATACTCTTCTGGTACCCAATTGGGTGATAGCAATCTTATAGATACAAGTTCAGGTTAACAGATGGTCGATTTGGGCAGCTGTGAAGCTGTCGGTGCAAGTTCATACTCTTCTGGTACCCAATTGGGTGATAGCCATCTCATAGGTACAAGTTCAAAGTAAAGGATGTCGATTTGAGCAGCTGTAAAGGTGTCGGTGCAAGTTTATAGTCTGCTGGTACCCAATTGGGTGATAGCAATCTCATAGGTACAAGTTCAGGGTAACTGATGGTCGATTTAGGCAGCTGTGAAGCTGTCGGTGCAAGTTCATACTCTTCTGGTACCCAATTGGGTGATAGCAATCTCATAGGTACAAGTTCAGGGTAACTGATGGTCGATTTAGGCAGCTGTGAAGCTGTCGGTGCAAGTTCATACTCTTCTGGTACCCAATTGGGTGATAGCAATCTCATAGGTACAAGTTCAGGGTAACTGATGGTCGATTTAGGCAGCTGTGAAGCTGTCGGTGCAAGTTCATACTCTTCTGGTACCCAATTGGGTGATAGCAATCTCATAGGTACAAGTTCAGGGTAACAGATGGTCGATTTGGGCAGCTGTGAAGCTGTTGGTGCAAGTTCATACTCTTCTGGTACCCAATTGGGTGATAGCAATCTTATAGATACAAGTTCAGGTTAACAGATGGTCGATTTGGGCAGCTGTGAAGCTGTCGGTGCAAGTTCATACTCTTCTGGTACCCAATTGGGTGATAGCAATCTCATAGGTACAAGTTCAAAGTAAAGGATGTCGATTTGAGCAGCTGTAAAGGTGTCGGTGCAAGTTTATAGTCTGCTGGTACCCAATTGGGTGATAGCAATCTCATAGGTACAAGTTCAGGGTAACAGATGGTCGATTTGGACAGCTGTGAAGCTGTCGGTGCAAGTTCATACTGTTTTGGTACCCAATTGGGTGATAGCAATCTCATAGGTACAAGTTCAGGGTAACAGATGGTCGATTTGGGCAGCTGTGAAGCTGTTGGTGCAAGTTCATACTCTTCTGGTACCCAATTGGTTGATAGCAATCTCATAGGTACAAGTTCAGGGTAACAGATGGTCGATTTGGGCAGCTGTGAAGCTGGCGGTGAGAGTTTAAAATCAACTGATGCCCAATTGAGCGGTGGCAAAGGCGTGGGGGCAAGTTCATACTCTTCTGGTACCTAGTTGGGTTATAGCAATCTCATAGGTACAAGTTCAGGGTAACAGATGGTCGATTTGGGCAGCTGTGAAGCTGTTGGTGCAAGTTCATACTCTTCTGGTACCCAATTGGGTGATAGCAATCTTATAGGTAGAAGTTCAGGTTAACAGATGGTCGATTTGGGCAGCTGTGAAGCTGTCGGTGAGAGTTTAAAGTCAACTGATGCCCAATTGAGCGGTGGCAAAGGCGTAGGGGCAAGTTCATACTCTTCTGGTACCTAGTTGGGTTATAGCAATCTCATAGGTACAAGTTCAGGGTAACAGATGGTCGATTTGGGCAGCTGTGAAGCTGGCAGTGAGAGTTTTAAGTCAACTGATGCCCAATTGAGCGGTGGCAAAGGCGTGGGGGCAAGTTCATACTCTTCTGGTACCTAATTGGGTGATAGCAATCTCATAGGTACAAGTTCAGGGTAACAGATGGTCGATTTGGGCAGCTGTGAAGCTGGCGGTGAGAGTTTTAAGTCAACTGATGCCCAATTGAGCGGTGGCAAAGGCGTGGGGGCAAGTTCATACTCTTCTGGCACCTAATTGGGTTATAGCAATCTCATAGGTACAAGTTCAGGGTAACAGATGGTCGATTTGGGCAGCTGTAAAGGTTTCGGTGCAAGTTTATAGTCTGCTGGTACCCAATTGGGTGATAGCAATCTCATAGGTACAAGTTCAGGGTAACAGATGGTCGATTTGGGCAGCTGTGAAGCTGGCGGTGAGAGTTTAAAGTCAACTGATGCCCAATTGAGCGGTGGCAAAGGCGTGGGGGCAAGTTCATACTCTTCTGGTACCTAGTTGGGTTATAGCAATCTCATAGGTACAAGTTCAGGGTAACAGATGGTCGATTTGGGCAGCTGTGAAGCTGTTGGTGCAAGTTCATACTCTTCTGGTACCCAATTGGGTGATAGCAATCTTATAGGTAGAAGTTCAGGTTAACAGATGGTCGATTTGGGCAGCTGTGAAGCTGTCGGTGAGAGTTTAAAGTCAATTGATGCCCAATTGAGCGGTGGCAAAGGCGTAGGGGCAAGTTCATACTCTTCTGGTACCTAGTTGGGTTATAGCAATCTCATAGGTACAAGTTTAGGGTAACAGATGGTCGATTTGGGCAGCTGTGAAGCTGGCAGTGAGAGTTTTAAGTCAACTGATGCCCAATTGAGCGGTGGCAAAGGCGTGGGGGCAAGTTCATACTCTTCTGGTACCTAATTGGGTGATAGCAATCTCATAGGTACAAGTTCAGGGTAACAGATGGTCGATTTGGGCAGCTGTGAAGCTGGCGGTGAGAGTTTTAAGTCAACTGATGCCCAATTGAGCGGTGGCAAAGGCGTGGGGGCAAGTTCATACTCTTCTGGCACCTAATTGGGTTATAGCAATCTCATAGGTACAAGTTCAGGGTAACAGATGGTCGATTTGGGCAGCTGTAAAGGTTTCGGTGCAAGTTTATAGTCTGCTGGTACCCAATTGGGTGATAGCAATCTCATAGGTACAAGTTCAGGGTAACAGATGGTCGATTTGGGCAGCTGTGAAGCTGGCGGTGAGAGTTTTAAGTCAACTGATGCCCAATTGAGCGGTGGCAAAGGCGTGGGGGCAAGTTCATACTCTTCTGGCACCTAATTGGGTTATAGCAATCTCATAGGTACAAGTTCAGGGTAACAGATGGTCGATTTGGGCAGCTGTAAAGGTTTCGGTGCAAGTTTATAGTCTGCTGGTACCCAATTGGGTGATAGCAATCTCATAGGTACAAGTTCAGGGTAACAGATGGTCGATTTGGGCAGCTGTGAAGCTGGCGGTGAGAGTTTAAAGTCAACTGATGCCCAATTGAGCGGTGGCAAAGGCGTGGGGGCAAGTTCATACTCTTCTGGTACCTAGTTGGGTTATAGCAATCTCATAGGTACAAGTTCAGGGTAACAGATGGTCGATTTGGGCAGCTGTGAAGCTGTTGGTGCAAGTTCATACTCTTCTGGTACCCAATTGGGTGATAGCAATCTTATAGGTAGAAGTTCAGGTTAACAGATGGTCGATTTGGGCAGCTGTGAAGCTGTCGGTGAGAGTTTAAAGTCAATTGATGCCCAATTGAGCGGTGGCAAAGGCGTAGGGGCAAGTTCATACTCTTCTGGTACCTAGTTGGGTTATAGCAATCTCATAGGTACAAGTTTAGGGTAACAGATGGTCGATTTGGGCAGCTGTGAAGCTGGCAGTGAGAGTTTTAAGTCAACTGATGCCCAATTGAGCGGTGGCAAAGGCGTGGGGGCAAGTTCATACTCTTCTGGTACCTAATTGGGTGATAGCAATCTCATAGGTACAAGTTCAGGGTAACAGATGGTCGATTTGGGCAGCTGTGAAGCTGGCGGTGAGAGTTTTAAGTCAACTGATGCCCAATTGAGCGGTGGCAAAGGCGTGGGGGCAAGTTCATACTCTTCTGGCACCTAATTGGGTTATAGCAATCTCATAGGTACAAGTTCAGGGTAACAGATGGTCGATTTGGGCAGCTGTAAAGGTGTCGGTGCAAGTTTATAGTCTGCTGGTACCCAATTGGGTGATAGCAATCTCATAGGTACAAGTTCAGGGTAACAGATGGTCGATTTGGGCAGCTGTGAAGCTGGCAGTGAGAGTTTTAAGTCAACTGATGCCCAATTGAGCGGTGGCAAAGGCGTGGGGGCAAGTTCATACTCTTCTGGTACCTAATTGGGTGATAGCAATCTCATAGGTACAAGTTCAGGGTAACAGATGGTCGATTTGGGCAGCTGTGAAGCTGGCGGTGAGAGTTTTAAGTCAACTGATGCCCAATTGAGCGGTGGCAAAGGCGTGGGGGCAAGTTCATACTCTTCTGGCACCTAATTGGGTTATAGCAATCTCATAGGTACAAGTTCAGGGTAACAGATGGTCGATTTGGGCAGCTGTAAAGGTGTCGGTGCAAGTTTATAGTCTGCTGGTACCCAATTGGGTGATAGCAATCTCATAGGTACAAGTTCAGGGTAACAGATGGTCGATTTGGGCAGCTGTGAAGCTGGCGGTGAGAGTTTTAAGTCAACTGATGCCCAATCGAGCGGTGGCAAAGGGCGTGGGGGCAAGTTCATACTCTTTTGGTACCTAATTGGGTGATAGCAATCTCATAGGTACAAGTTCAGGGTAACAGATGGTCGATTTGGGCAGCTGTGAAGCTGGCGGTGAGAGTTTAAAGTCAACTGATGCCCAATTGAGGCGGTGGCAAAGGCGTGGGGGCAAGTTCATACTCTTCTGGTACCTAGTTGGGTTATAGCAATCTCATAGGTACAAGTTCAGGGTAACAGATGGTCGATTTGGGCAGCTGTGAAGCTGTTGGTGCAAGTTCATACTCTTCTGGTACCCAATTGGGTGATAGCAATCTTATAGGTAGAAGTTCAGGTTAACAGATGGTCGATTTGGGCAGCTGTGAAGCTGTCGGTGAGAGTTTAAAGTCAACTGATGCCCAATTGAGCGGTGGCAAAGGCGTAGGGGCAAGTTCATACTCTTCTGGTACCTAGTTGGGTTATAGCAATCTCATAGGTACAAGTTCAGGGTAACAGATGGTCGATTTGGGCAGCTGTGAAGCTGGCAGTGAGAGTTTAAGTCAACTGATGCCCAATTGAGCGGTGGCAAAGGCGTGGGGGCAAGTTCATACTCTTCTGGTACCTAATTGGGTGATAGCAATCTCATAGGTACAAGTTCAGGGTAACAGATGGTCGATTTGGGCAGCTGTGAAGCTGGCGGTGAGAGTTTTAAGTCAACTGATGCCCAATTGAGCGGTGGCAAAGGCGTGGGGGCAAGTTCATACTCTTCTGGCACCTAATTGGGTTATAGCAATCTCATAGGTACAAGTTCAGGGTAACAGATGGTCGATTTGGGCAGCTGTAAAGGTTTCGGTGCAAGTTTTATAGTCTGCTGGTACCCAATTGGGTGATAGCAATCTCATAGGTACAAGTTCAGGGTAACAGATGGTCGATTTGGGCAGCTGTGAAGCTGGCGGTGAGAGTTTAAAGTCAACTGATGCCCAATTGAGCGGTGGCAAAGGCGTGGGGGCAAGTTCATACTCTTCTGGTACCTAGTTGGGTTATAGCAATCTCATAGGTACAAGTTCAGGGTAACAGATGGTCGATTGGGCAGCTGTGAAGCTGTTGGTGCAAGTTCATACTCTTCTGGTACCCAATTGGGTGATAGCAATCTTATAGGTAGAAGTTCAGGTTAACAGATGGTCGATTTGGGCAGCTGTGAAGCTGTCGGTGAGAGTTTAAAGTCAATTGATGCCCAATTGAGCGGTGGCAAAGGCGTAGGGGCAAGTTCATACTCTTCTGGTACCTAGTTGGGTTATAGCAATCTCATAGGTACAAGTTCAGGGTAACAGATGGTCGATTTGGGCAGCTGTGAAGCTGTTGGTGCAAGTTCATACTCTTCTGGTACCCAATTGGGTGATAGCAATCTTATAGGTAGAAGTTCAGGTTAACAGATGGTCGATTTGGGCAGCTGTGAAGCTGTCGGTGAGAGTTTAAAGTCAACTGATGCCCAATTGAGCGGTGGCAAAGGCGTGGGGGCAAGTTCATACTCTTCTGGTACCTATTTGGGTTATAGCAATCTCATAGGTACAAGTTCAGGGTAACAGATGGTCGATTTGGGCAGCTGTGAAGCTGGCGGTGAGAGTTTTAAGTCAACTGATGCCCATCGAGCGGTGGCAAAGGCGTGGGGGCAAGTTCATACTCTTTTGGTACCTAATTGGGTGATAGCAAATCTCATAGGTACAAGTCAGGGTAACAGATGGTCGATTTGGGCAGCTGTGAAGCTGGCGGTGAGAGTTTAAAGTCAACTGATGCCCAATTGAGCGGTGGCAAAGGCGTGGGGGCAAGTTCATACTCTTCTGGGTACCTAGTTGGGTTATAGCAATCTCATAGGTACAAGTTCAGGGTAACAGATGGTCGATTTGGGCAGCTGTGAAGCTGTTGGTGCAAGTCATACTCCTTCTGGTACCCCAATTGGGTTATAGCAATCTTATGGTAGAAGTTCAGGTTAACAGATGGTCGATTTGGGCAGCTGTGAAGCTGTCGGTGAGAGTTAAAGTCAACTGATGCCCAATTGAGCGGTGGCAAAGGCGTAGGGGCAAGTTCATACTCTTCTGTACCTAGTTGGGTTATAGCAATCTCATAGGTACAAGTTCAGGGTAACAGATGGTCGATTTGGGCAGCTGTGAAGCTGGCAGTGAGAGTTTAAGTCAACTGATGCCCAATTGAGCGGTGGCAAAGGCGTGGGGGCAAGTTCATACTCTTCTGGTACCAATTGGGTGATAGCAATCTTCATAGGTACAAGTTCAGGTAACAGATGGTCGATTTGGGCAGCTGTGAAGCTGCGGTGAGAGTTTAAGTCAACTGATGCCCAATTGAGCGGTGGCAAAGGCGTGGGGGCAAGTTCATACTCTTCTGGTACCTATTGGGTTATAGCAATCTCATAGGTACAAGTTCAGGGTAACAGATGGTCGATTTGGGCAGCTGTAAGTTGGTGCAAGTTATAGTCTCTGGTACCCAATTGGGTGATAGCAATCTATAGGTAGAAGTTCAGGTTAACAGATGGTCGATTTGGGCAGCTGTGAAGCTGTCGGTGAGAGTTTAAAGTCAACTGATGCCCAATTGAGCGGTGGCAAAGGCGTAGGGGCAAGTTCATACTCTTCTGGTACCCATTGGGTGATAGCAATCTATAGGTACAAGTTCAGGGTAACAAATGGTCGATTTGGGCAGCTGTGAAGCTGTCGGTGCAAGTTCATACTCTTCTGGTACCCAATTGGGTGATAGCAATCTCATAAGTACAAGTTCAGGTAACAGATGGTCGATTTGGGCAGCTGTGAAGCTGGCGGTGAGAGTTTTAAGTCAACTGATGCCCAATTGAGCGGTGGCAAAGGCGTGGGGCAAGTTCATACTCTTCTGGTACCTAATTGGGTGATAGCAATCTCATAGGTACAAGTTCAGGGTAACTGATGGTCGATTTGGGCAGCTGTGAAGCTGTCGGTGCAAGTTCATACTCTTCTGGTACCCAATTGGGTGATAGCAATCTCATAGGTACAAGTTCAGGGTAACAGATGGTCGATTTGTAGGTACAAGTTCATAGTAACAGATGGTCGATCTGGG
>JAJLQT010000093.1:32500-45000 GCA_024516245.1 Peziza echinospora | reverse complement strand
GAGAGCTCAGGGTAACGCCAAATGACATAGTGAAATTCATACAGGCCTCGGAGCTCAGGGTAACGCCAAATGACATAGTGAAATTCATACAGGCCTCGGAGCTCAGGGTGACGCCAAATGACATAGTGAAATTCATACAGGCCTCGGAGCTCAGGGTAACGCCAAATGACATAGTGAAATTCATACAGGCCTCGGAGCTCAGGGTAACGCCAAATGACATAGTGAAATTCATACAGGGCCTCGGAGCTCAGGGTAACGCCAATCGAGGCCTTGTACTCTTGGAAAATCGAGCCCATACTCATAGATTCAAGTCAAGATGGTGTTTGTTAACTTTGGAATAAGCATTTTTTGAGCCTATAGCAGCCGAAAGCGTAAGCGTGCTGTAGCCGGCGCGAGGACTTGAGGGTAACAGCCGAGAGTTCAGGGTAACAGCCGAACCGAGACTTCAGGGTAACAGCCGGGACTTCAGGGTAACAGCCGAGAGCTCAGGGTAACACTCGATCGATATACACTTATACAAGACTTCCGAGATCACGAAAACACAATCGATTTCTTGTACAATCACGAAATCGCTTATATACATGTAGCTTCAAGTCAAGATGCTTTTTGTTAACTTTGAAATCACCAGTTCCTTAAGCCTGTAGCAGCCGAGAGCGTAAGCGAGCCGTAGCCGGCAGCGTAAGCGTAGCTGGACTTGAGGGTAACAGCCGAACCGAGAGTTCAGGGTAACAGTCGAGACTTCAGGGTAACAGCCGAGAGCTCAGGGTAACTATCGATCGATATACATATATACCAGACTTCCGAGATTACGAAAACACAATCGATTCCTTGTCCACTCACGAAATCGCATATATACATGTACATTCAAGTCAAGATGCTTTTTGTTAAATTTGAAATCAGCATTTCCTTGAGCCTGTAGCAGCCGGCAGCGTAAGCGAGCCGTAGCCGGCGCCTGAAGTTCAGGGTAACAGCCGAGCCGGGACTTCAGGGTAACATTCGAGACTTCAGGGTAACAGCCCAGAGCTCAGGGTAACACTATCGATCAATATACACATATACAAGGCTTACGAGATCACGAAAACACAATCAATGCCTTGTACACCCACGAAATCGCATATATACATGTAGATTCAAGTCAAGATGCTTTTTGTTAAGTTTGAAATCAGCATTTCCTTGAGCCTTCAGCAGCCGGCAGCGTAAGCGGGCCGTAGCCGGCGCCTGAAGTTCAGGGTAACAGCCGAGAGCCACTATCGATCGATATATATACACATATACAAGGCTTACGAGATCACGAAAACATATTCAATGCCTTGTACACCCACGAAATCGCATATATACATGTAGATTCAAGTCAAGATGCTTTTTGTTAAATTTGAAATCAGCATTTCCTTGAGCCTGTAGCAGCCGAGAGCGTAAGCGGTAGCCGGCGTGAGGACTTGAGGGTAACAGCCGAACCGAGAGTTCAGGGTAACAGCCGAGAGCCACTATCGATCGATATATATACATGTGTACAAGGCTTACGAGATCACGAAAACACAATCAATGCCTTGTACACTCACGAAATCGCTTCTGTACATGTAGATTCAAGTCAAGATGCTTTTTGTTAAGTTTGAAATCAGCATTTCCTTGAGCCTGTAGCAGCCGGCAGCGTAAGCGAGCTGTAGCCGGCGCCTGAAGTTCAGGGTAACAGCCGAACCGAGAGTTCAGGGTAACAGCCGAGCCGGGACTTCAGGGTAACAGCCCAGAGCCACTATCGATCGATATATATACAC
Source organism: Peziza echinospora (assembly GCA_024516245.1). Classification (NCBI taxonomy): domain Eukaryota; kingdom Fungi; phylum Ascomycota; class Pezizomycetes; order Pezizales; family Pezizaceae; genus Peziza; species Peziza echinospora. Next base: position 43,228 of record JAJLQT010000093.1, on the reverse strand, counting down.
ATATACAAGGCTTACGAGATCACGAAAACACAATCGATGCCTTGTACACCCACGAAATCGCATATATACATGTAGATTCAAGTCAAGATGCTTTTTGTTAAGTTTGAAATCAGCATTTCCTTGAGCCTGCAGCAGCCGGCGCCTGAAGTTCAGGGTAACAGCCGAACCGAGAGTTCAGGGTAACAGCCGAGCCGGGACTTCAGGGTAACAGTCGAGAGCCACTATCGTTCGATATATATACACATATACAAGGCTTACGAGATCACGAAAACACAATCGATGCCTTGTACACCCACGAAATCGCATATATACATGTAGATTCAAGTCAAGATGCTTTTTGTTAAGTTTGAAATCAGCATTTCCTTGAGCCTGTAGCAGCCGGCGCCTGAAGTTCAGGGTAACAGCCGAACCGAGAGTTCAGGGTAACAGCCGAGCCAGCACTTCAGGGTAACAGTCGAGAGCCACTATCGATCGATATATATACACATATACAAGGCTTACGAGATCACGAAAACACAATCGATTCCTTGTACACTCACGAAATCGCTTCTATACATGTAGATTCAAGTGAAGATGCTTTTTGTTAAGTTTGAAATCAGCATTTCTTTAAGCCTTCAGCAGCCGGCAGCGTAAGCGTGCTGTAGCCGGCGGCAGGACTTGAGGGTAACAGCCGAGAGTTCAGGGTAACAGTCGAGAGCCACTATCGATCGATATATATACACAAATACAAGGCCTACGAGATCACGAAAACACAATCAATGCCTTGTACACCCACGAAATCGCATATATACATGTAGATTCAAGCCAAGATGCTTTTTGTTAAGTTTGAAATCAGCATTTCCTTGAGCCTGTAGCAGCCGGCGCCTGAAGTTCAGGGTAACAGCCGAGAGCCACTATCGATCGATATATATACACATATACAAGGCTTACGAGATCACGAAAACACAATCGATGCCTTGTACACCCACGAAATCGCATACATACATGTACATTCAAGTCAAGATGCTTTTTGTTAAATTTGAAATCACCAGTTCCTTAAGCCTGTAGCAGCCGAGAGCGTAAGCGGTAGCCGGCGTGAGGACTTGAGGGTAACAGCCGAACCGAGAGTTCAGGGTAACAGCCGAGCCGGGACTTCAGGGTAACAGTCGAGACTTCAGGGTAACAGCCGAGAGCCACTATCGATCGATATATATACACATATACAAGGCTTACGAGATCTCGAAAACACAATCGATGCCTTGTACACCCACGAAATCGCATATATACATGTAGATTCAAGTCAAGATGCTTTTTGTTAAGTTTGAAATCAGCATTTCCTTGAGCCTGTAGCAGCCGGCAGCGTAAGCGAGCCGTGGCCGGCGCCTGAAGTTCAGGGTAACAGCCGAGAGCCACTATCGATCGATATATATACACATATACAAGGCTTACGAGATCACGAAAACACAATCGATGCCTTGTACACCCATGAAATCGCATATATACATGTAGATTCAAGTCAAGATGCTTTTTCTTAAGTTTGAAATCAGCATTTCCTTGAGCCTGTAGCAGCCGGCGCCTGAAGTTCAGGGTAACAGCCGAACCGACAGTTCAGGGTAACAGTCGAGAGCCACTATCGATCGATATATATACACATATACAAGGCTCACGAGATCACGAAAACACAATCGATGCCTTGTACACCCATGAAATTGCATATATACATGTAGATTCAAGTCAAGATGCTTTTTCTTAAGTTTGAAATCAGCATTTCCTTGAGCCTGTAGCAGCCGGCAGAGTAAGCGAGCCGTAGCCGGCGCCTGAAGTTCAGGGTAACAGCCGAACCGACAGTTCAGGGTAACAGTCGAGAGCCACTATCGATCGATATATATACACATATACAAGGCCTACGAGATCACGAAAACACAAACGATGCCTTGTACACCCACGAAATCGCATATATACATGTAGATTCAAGTCAAGATGCTTTTTGTTAAATTTGAAATCAGCATTTCCTTGAGCCTGTAACATCCGAGACTTCAGGGTAACAGCCGAGCTGGGACTTCAGGGTAACAGTCGAGACTTCAGGGTAACAGCCGAGAGCCACTATCGATCGATATATATACACATATACAAGGCTTACGAGATCTCGAAAACACAATCGATGTCTTGTACACCCACGAAATCGCATATATACATGTAGATTCAAGTCAAGATGCTTTTTGTTAAGTTTGAAATCAGCATTTCCTTGAGCCTGTAGCAGCCGGCAGCGTAAGCGAGCTGTAGCCGGCGCCTGAAGTTCAGGGTAACAGTCGAGAGCCACTATCGATCGATATATATACACATATACAAGGCTTACGAGATCACGAAAACACAATCGATGCCTTGTACACCCACGAAATCGCATATATACATGTAGATTCAAGTCAAGATGCTTTTTCTTAAGTTTGAAATCAGCATTTCCTTGAGCCTTCAGGAGCCGGCAGCGTAAGCGAGCTGTAGCCGGCGTCTGAAGTTCAGGGTAACAGCCAAACCGAGAGTTCAGGGTAACAGCCGAGAGCTCATGGTAAACTATCGATCAATATACACATATACAAGGCTTACGAGATCACGAAAACACAATCGATTCCTTGTACACTCACGAAATCGCTTCTATACATGTAGATTCAAGTCAAGATGCTTTTTGTTAAATTTGAAATCAGCATTTCCTTGAGCCTGTAACATCCGAGACTTCAGGGTAACAGCCGAGCTGGGACTTCAGGGTAACAGTCGAGACTTCAGGGTAACAGCCGAGAGCCACTATCGATCGATATATATACACATATACAAGGCTTACGAGATCTCGAAAACACAATCGATGTCTTGTACACCCACGAAATCGCATATATACATGTAGATTCAAGTCAAGATGCTTTTTGTTAAGTTTGAAATCAGCATTTCCTTGAGCCTGTAGCAGCCGAGAGCGTAAGCGGTAGCCGGCGTGAGGACTTGAGGGTAACAGCCGAACCGAGAGTTCAGGGTAACAGCCGAGAGCCACTATCGATCGATATATATACATGTGTACAAGGCTTACGAGATCACGAAAACACAATCAATGCCTTGTACACCCACGAAATCGCATATATACATGTAGATTCAAGTCAAGATGCTTTTTGTTAAGTTTGAAATCAGCATTTCCTTGAGCCTGTAGCAGCCGGCGCCTGAAGTTCAGGGTAACAGCCGAACCGAGAGTTCAGGGTAACAGCCGAGCCAGCACTTCAGGGTAACAGTCGAGAGCCACTATCGATCGATATATATACACATATACAAGGCTTACGAGATCACGAAAACACAATCGATTCCTTGTACACTCACGAAACCGCATATATACATGTAGATTCAAGTCAAGATGCTTTTTGTTAAGTTTGAAATCAGCATTTCCTTGAGCCTGTAACATCCGAGACTTCAGGGTAACAGCCGAGCTGGGACTTCAGGGTAATAGTCGAGACTTCAGGGTAACAGTCGAGAGCCACTATCGATCGATATATATACACATATACAAGGCTTACGAGATCACGAAAACACAATCGATGCCTTGTACACTCACAAAATCGCATATATGCATGTAGATTCAAGTCAAGATGCTTTTTGTTAACTTTGAAATCAGCATTTCCTTGAGCCTGTAACAGCCGGCTGAGTTCAGGGTAACTGCAGTTCAGGGTAACGGCAGTTCAGGGTAACGGCAGTTCAGGGTAACCCCTGCGGCCAAAACGCAACCCGAAATGCCTTTGAGGACCAGTAAGTTTACATACTTCTGGGTGTTAACTATGGCTATTTAGAACCTATATGGGGGGTGGTCTCTACTTGGGCATGAAAAAAAATATTATTCGTTGGTAGTATTCATAAGTGTTCAGGACCTATTAGACCTTCCCTTGACTAATTCCAACGTGCGATGGGGTCCCTAGTCCTGCTATTCCAATGGTTATCGTGATGGTTATCCAAAGGTGTAGGAGTGTTGGGATTCCTGGCTAAATCCATCACAGCGTACGAGGCGGCTTAAACACTCGCAATGGGGTCCCTAATTCCTTCTATTCCAATGGTTTTCGTGATGGTTAATCCAAAGGTATAGAGGTGTGGGGATTCCTGGCTAAAGCCATCACAGCGGACAGGGAGGCTAAACACCTTGTGGCATCAACAGGTCGCCATAGTATGTTGGGCGTTGAAATGGGGGCTAGACACCATTATTCGGCTGTGGGGGGCTTTATTCTCACCGAAAAAGAGTGGAGGCGTAACAGCCACTCAAGCACATTGGGGTTCGTATTCTTCTCATACTGACAGGTTTCTCGTGATGGTGATACTTGTGGTTTGAGATATGCTCCCGCTCCATAGCTAAATCCATCCACCTGTAGTTTTTTTGGTATGCTCCTCCTTACAAGAGCGGCTATAACCATTGTTCCTAGCATATTGATACTCCTATCCAGTGTCTTTGGTCGGTCCACTCTGTGTCAGGCCCGGGATTACTAAATGGGATGTCAAGTGCCAGTGTTGTTGTCTGTTGGGTCTAACGGCTCTGCAGTCGCAGCATTGGTTAAATCCTACTTCACGGGGAAACCTGTGCTTGAGTGGGTAATGATGTAGTCTGTGTACTAATGGCATTTATGCTGTGAATCCACTTTCTCATTGCTTTTCGGAGCGAAATCTTTGACAGTCTCAGTACTTGTATGGCTCATCGCAAGGTGGGTTGTGCCTGTGCTGAAATGTCTCCTTTCGACTATTGTGAGGCTTGTCCCGTATCCGTTCATTCTAACCTGGGCTTCGGTCTCTCGCGAGTGTTCGCTCTGCGCTCAAGCTCTCCCCGTAGTTGTGGCCAATCAAAAAGAGGGGAAAATCGGAGGGTGTCTACCAAAACCATGAGCGGCGGGAGCTTTCCGTCATTAGTGGTTAGGGACGGCGCCTAGTGGTGCGTTTGTGTGCAGGTGGAGGGGGCTCCCAGGACCCTTTGCTTGCGCTCACGACGCCACTTCAACACCTTACAGGGAGACTTCTCGTTATGGGCCGCCGTAGGCCCGCGGGTTCGCCATCGCGATGTCACAATTGCTTTGGAGAAGTTAGTTACCTGGTTGATCCTGCCAGTAGTCATATGCTTGTCTCAAAGATTAAGCCATGCATGTCTAAGTATAAGCAATATATACAGTGAAACTGCGAATGGCTCATTAAATCAGTTATCGTTTATTTGATGATACCTTTACTACTTGGATAACCGTGGTAATTCTAGAGCTAATACATGCATCACAAGCCCCGACCCTTTGGAAGGGGTGTATTTATTAGATAAAAAACCAATGCCTTCGGGCTCTTTGGTGATTCATAGTAACTTCACGAATCGCATAGCCTTGTGCTGGCGATGGTTCATTCAAATTTCTGCCCTATCAACTTTCGATGGTAGGATATAGGCCTACCATGGTTTCAACGGGTAACGGGGAATTAGGGTTCTATTCCGGAGAGGGAGCCTGAGAAACGGCTACCACATCCAAGGAAGGCAGCAAGCGCGCAAATTACCCAATCCCGACACGGGGAGGTAGTGACAATAAATACTGATACAGGGGGCTTTTGCTTCGTGTAATTGGAATGAGTACAATTTAAATCTCTTAACGAGGAACAATTGGAGGGCAAGTCTGGTGCCAGCAGCCGCGGTAATTCCAGCTCCAATAGCGTATATTAAAGTTGTTGCAGTTAAAAAGCTCGTAGTTGAACCTTGGGCCTGGCCGGCCGGTCTGCCTCACCGCATGCACTGGTTTCGGTTGGGCCTTTCCTTCTGGGGAGCCGCATGCCCTTTACTGGGTGTGCTGGGGAACCAGGACTTTTACTTTGAAAAAATTAGAGTGTTTAAAGCAGGCATTGGCTCGAATACATTAGCATGGAATAATAGAATAGGACGCGTGGTTCTATTTTGTTGGTTTCTAGGACCACCGTAATGATTAATAGGGATAGTCGGGGGCATCAGTATTCCATCGTCAGAGGTGAAATTCTTGGATCGATGGACGACTAACTACTGCGAAAGCATTTGCCAAGGATGTTTTCATTAATCAGGGAACGAAAGTTAGGGGATCGAAGACGATCAGATACCGTCTGGGACGAGGAGACAGCACCTCATCGCGGTGTCCTGGTGGAACTCTCTTCAAGCTAATAACTTAAGAGTGCTAAGACTGTCTCAATAGTAACTTAGCGACATTTGGGTTCAGCGACTTACAAAGGGGTCCATATTCCCTCTATGCTAATGGTTTTCGTGATGGTTAATCCAAAGGTATAGAGGCGTGGGGATTCCTGGCTAAAGCCATCACAGCGGATAGGGAGGCTAAACACCTTGTGGCATTAACAGGTCGCCATAGTATGTTGGGCGTTGAAATGGGGGCTAGACACCATTATTCGGCTGTGGGGGGCTTTATTCTCACCGTAAAGAGTGGAGGCGTGACTGCCACTCAAGGTTCATTAGAGACATTTTGGGTTCAGCGATTTACAAAGGGGTCCATATTCCCCCTATGCTAATGGTTTTCGTGATGGTTAATCCAAAGGTATAGGGGTGTGGGGATTCCTGGCTAAAGCCATCACAGCGGACAGGGAGGCTATACACCTTGTGGCATCAACAGGTCGCCATAGTATGTTGGGCGTTGAAATGGTGGCCATATACCATTACTCGGCTGTGGGGGGCTTTATTCTCACCGTAAAGAGTGGAGGCGTGACAGCCACTCAAAGCACAATTATAGCTCTTAATCTTCTTGTATTGACGGTTTCATGATGGTGATTCTAGAGTGTCGATATAAGAATGAGAGAGCTGTAGAGCTAATCCCATCACAACAACGCTGTAAAGTGTTGTGCGTTCCTTGGTCTTATGAGGGTGCCTGACAGCTATACGCAGAACGAGTCTTAGTGACAAATTTCCTTGTTATCTGGGGGTTGACGCCGCGTTAAGTTGTTGTTGGTTGGGTCTTTTGCTAATACGTGTTGTTCCTTATAGTTCTAAACTGAAACCGTTCACCAAAATGCGCCAATCTTCAAAGAAAAGGGCGAGGAAGGGTGGAAAAAATCAGCAGCCGGACATTGAGAGACATCACAGAGCGGATTATGACGAAGACGTTGCTTGTTTCAGCGCTAAGGGATCACCAGTGCCACCGATGAAACCTAAAATCATTGTTAAGCTGCCCCTGTTCCCCAAGTTGGCTACTGCCAAGGAGGGGAGTGATGTAGCAGGCAACGTTGACGTTAATAAGCCCGTTGTTATGGAAAATAAAGAGGATGAGGCAGGGAAGAAGGGTAATAAGAGGGCGGCAAAAGCGACTATGCGTGGGGACTTTAAGAAGTCAAAGAAGAAGAAAGATAATGCAGCTCTTGAGAGTCAAGCTGTAGTAGCAGCTTTAAATGATGATGGGGAGGTGGCTGAACAAGTTGAGGGAGTGGAGCGGACTGGTGTTGGAAGCGCAGATAGTGCAGGGAATAGTATGGACGAGGGAATTGGTAACGTGCCTCTGGTGCAATCCTCAATTGGCGAGGTACCAATGAAACCGAGTACAGAACCACCGGCTAACAGTGTTTTCAATTTATCAGTCATCTCCGCAGCTACATCGCAGGTGCCAACAACTCGATTGTCAACCGAGGAGAAAGCAACCATAGTGCGGAAAAACCTTAGCTTGTTCATTGGCCTGGGAGAGGGTACAAAGAATTCCTTGGAAATTTTTGATGCTCTTTACCACTCGGTTCAGAAGTATATTAGCATTGAAGAGGTTAATACCCTCATCAGTGTTAATAGAAAGTTTTACTTGGTGACGTTAGTATTACGCTTCAGATCCCATCCCAATGTCCTTTTACTTATCGGTGCGGTTGGTAGGTTCAAGACCAACGAGTTCAAGGAAGCAGCATTGGGGAGACTACGGAAAATGGTCTTTCATCACGGGTCCAAGGAGATTCCTTTTCGAGTCGACTGTTATGGACACCTCCATGGGGTACCACCAACCCCAACCACTTCGTGGGTCGTCAATGGCGGCCCTTTATCTACCATCAATGACGTTTATGAAGCTTTTACAGCGTCTTATGGGGGAGAAGTGGTTCCACCAGTTACAATTGCTCGGGTTCTGAGAAATGGTATTTCAGATGGGCGGTTTGTCTTTACGCTGGAAAGTAAGTATCAGTTTAGTTTGAAGAGTTTGGTAGTTAGGGGCATTAAGCGGGCAGTTGTTTGTGAAAGGGAAAGTCGTTGTGTTGCCTGCTACGCTTCTGGCCATCGTGCCCTCCAATGTAGTTCTGATGGCTACGCCCTCGAAAAGGGGGTTTCCTTTTAATAATGAAGATTTTGTTATTAAATGGGAAGGGGTTGCGCGATGAACAGAAGTTTAGCAAATTGGTAAGAATGTGCCGTCAATTGGCGGTCCAGCTTTTAGTGGTAACTGAAAGTCACATTCGTACCATAGATGTTCCTAGCCTCTGCACGACTTTTCCTGACATACAAATAGAGACAGACGAAACTGATACAAATTCAAAAGGTGTAAGCTTCATAACACTGAGTAGAAAGAGGGTGAATTGGAACCCTGCTACTGACGTTTTTTTCCGGAGCGGTAGTGGTAGGGGGTTGGGCGTGGCATTAACGATAGATGGAGACCAAAAGAATAAGGTAAAACTTACGGGTCTCTATTTACCTAATGTTGCAAGTGAGCAAACGAGGTTTCTTTCTGAGTTACCTTGAGTGGCATTGAGTAAAGTTAAGATAATAGTTGGGGACTTCAATATGGTTGAATATGCATTTGATCGAAACCCTCGACATCTTGACTCTCCAGCGGTGGTGGCAGCATTGAGAGAAGTTCTATACTCTAGGGGACTTCATGATGGGTGGCTTCTTTCCAAGGAGTCAGGTACGGGTCATACCTACCAGTCTTCAAATGCAAATTTGTCGACAAGTAGAATTGATCGAGTGTATATAAAGAAGTCGGTTCATCACCGCTGCTTTAATTGGGATGTGGTCGAGATGCCTTGTCAGTATGATCATAAGGGAGTGACTTTTGACTATCATCCCCGTAAGCGCCTCGATAAGGGGCCGGGCACGTGGCAGTTAAATCGCTCCTATTTTAAATCGTCTGAATATAGGGATGAAATGAGAGTGGTCATAAAAACCTATGCTCCTGCTGTAACGGCTGGCTGGGTATGCGCTACCAAAGAAGATAATGAGGGTAACCTTATTGACTATTGGATGGAACCGTCTCCGACGTTGGACCCTGAGATGACAGTGAAGAGTTGGGATAAATTGATAAGGGAAATTCGGTCTTGTGCTAAAAATTAGGAGAAAATTAAGTCGAAATATCGCCGGAAAAAAGAGTTGAAATTAAAAGCAGCACTTCGGAAGGCGGAATTGGAAGACTTAGAGGCCCCAGAAAACGTGGAGAAGTTGCGGTATCATAAATCTGCAATGGACGCGTTCCTGGAAGCAGCTGATGACAGAAGGCAATTCAATGCCCGGGCCAAATACCTGGACATGGGAGAAGCCCGACATCGCGATTTTTGGCACTTGGCAGATGATGAGCGCACAACTGATCCAATTTTTGGGCTGCGAGACTGTGATGGGGAGCGGCCTGAAAAGGTGAGGTCCAAACGGAGACATCTACTTTCAATAGCAGAGAAGTTTTACACTAAACTCTATACGGAGGTGGATGGTTCTCAAAGTCAGCAAGATAAGCTTCTTAGACTGCTGACGAGGCCCGTGGGAGAGATTGACGTGGGTGAGGTGACAGCGGTGGAGTTGGACCGCATCTTTGGAGAATGGGAGAACAATAAGGCTTCAGGGCCCGACGGTATTCCCTATGAGTTTTTCAAAGAGATGACGTTACTTAGGAAGGGAGCTGGTGAGAGTTTGATACAAGCAATTCTCTGTATCTGTACTGTAATGGTTATGATGCAAAGGGAATCCGAGCCTTTTAAGCCCGAGTATTGGTCAGATGGAACTATTTGTACATTGTTTAAGAAGGGTGACCGGTCAAGTCTTGCAGATTACAGGCCGCTAGCCATGCTTAATTCGATATATAAGTTGGTGACAGGCATTATAAATTATCGACTTGTGGAGAAGGTTTCTAAGGTAATCGGTGATCACCAAAATGGTTTCCTCCCCCATAGGCAGATTGTGGATAATGTGAAGTTAGCTCAGTGCCTTGGTGATAGAGCGCTTCAATTAGAGCAACCGCTCTACCTCCTGCTCCTAGATCAAGAAAAAGCTTATGATCGCGTGAATCATAAATTTTTATGGCGAGCTCTGGACTAGTTACATGTGCCAGTAAGTCTCAGAATTGCGATCCAGGCCTGCTATCATGATGCTTATAATTATATCTCGATTAACAAGCATTTGTCATCTGCCGTTAAGATTGGACGAGGGGTGAGGCAGGGGGATCCTTTGTCGTGCCTCTTATTTAATTTGTGCATTGAGCCTTTAGCTCTATTGTTGATAAGACAAAGAGACTTGACAGGGTTCAGTGACAGTGATGGGCATCGACACATTGTGTCTATGTTTGCCGATGATACAGCGGTATGCCTCTCCAAGGAATCTGATTATATCATTTTTTCAAGGAATTATAAAGTTTACGCTGAGGCAACGGGGGCAGCTCTCAATTTGGGTAAGACTAAGATCGTAGGCTTTGACGTGAGGTCTGTGCGTCCAGTTACCATTGGGGGGATCGTAGTTGCATATGACGATAGCAGTGAGAAGTATCTTGGGGTACCAATTGGTATGAGAGTAAATTATGA
>JAJLQT010000093.1:10000-12500 GCA_024516245.1 Peziza echinospora | reverse complement strand
GCTTTTGTCAAGTTTGAAATCAGCATTTCCTTGAGCCTGTAACATCCGAGACTTCAGGGTAACAGCCGAGCCGGGACTCAGGGTAACAGTCGAGACTTCAGGTAACAGCCCAGAGCTCAGGGTAACACTATCGATCAATATACACATATACAAGGCTTACGAGATCACGAAAACACAATCAATGCCTTGTACACCCACGAAATCGCATATATACATGTAGATTCAAGTCAAGATGCTTTTTGTTAAGTTTGAAATCAGCATTTCCTTGAGCCTGTAGCAGCCGGCGCCTGAAGTTCAGGGTAACAGCCGAGAGCCACTATCGATCGATATATATACACATTACAAGGCCTAACGAGATCACGAAAACACAATCGATGCCTTGTACACCCACGAAATTGCATATATACATGTAGATTCAAGTCAAGATGCTTTTTGTTAAGTTTGAAATCAGCATTTCCTTGAGCCTGTAACAGCCGGCAGAGTAAGCGAGCCGTAGCCGGCGCCTGAAGTTCAGGGTAACAGCCGAGAGCCACTATCGATCGATATATATACACATATACAAGGCTTACGAGATCACGAAAACACAATCAATGCCTTGTACACCCACGAAATCGCATATATACATGTAGATTCAAGTCAAGATGCTTTTTGTTAAGTTGAAATCACATTTCCTTGAGCCTGTAGCAGCCGGCGCCTGAAGTTCAGGGTAACAGCCGAGAGCCACTATCGATCGATATATATACACATATACAAGGCCTTACGAGATCACGAAAACACAATCGATGCCTTGTACACCCACGAAATCGCATATATACATGTAGATTTAAGTCAAGATGCTTTTTGTTAAGTTTGAAATCAGCATTTCCTTGAGCCTGTAGCAGCCGGCGCCTGAAGTTCAGGGTAACAGCCGAGAGCCACTATCGATCGATATATATACACATATAAACAAGGCCTACGAGATCACGAAAACACAATCGATGCCTTGTACACCCACGAAATCGCATATATACATGTAGATTCAAGTCAAGATGCTTTTTTGTTAAGTTTGGAATCAGCATTTCCTTGAGCCTGTAGCAGCCGCAGCGTAAGCGAGCTGTAGCCGGCCTGAAGTTCAGGGTAACAGCCGAACCGAGAGTTCAGGGTAACAGCCGAGCCGGGACTTCAGGGTAACAGTCGAGAGCCACTATCGATCGATATATATACACATATACAAGGCTTACGAGATCACGAAAACACAATCGATGCCTTGTACACCCACGAAATCGCATATATACATGTAGATTCAAGTCAAGATGCTTTTTGTTAAGTTTGAAATCAGCATTTCCTTGAGCCTGTAAGCCGGCAGAGTAAGCAGCCGAGCCGCGGAGAGTTCAGGGTAACAGCCGAGAGCCACTATCGATCGATATATATACACATATACAAGGCTTACGAGATCACGAAAACACAATCAATGCCTTGTACACCCACGAAATCGCATATATACATGTAGATTCAAGTCAAGATGCTTTTTAAGTTTGAAATCAGCATTTCCTTGAGCCTGTACAGCCGAGCCAGGTACAGCCGACCGGCGCAGGTAACAGTTCTTCAGGGTAACAGCCCAGAGCCACTACGATCGATATATACACATATACAAGGCTACGAGATCACGAAACACAATCAATGCCTTGTACACCCACGAAATCGCATATATACATGTAGATTCAAGTCAAGATGCTTTTTCTTAAGTTTGAAATCAGCATTTCCTTTGAGCCTGTAGCAGCCGGCGCCTGAAGTTCAGGGTAACAGCCGAGAGCCACTATCGATCGATATATATACACATATACAAGGCTTACGAGATCACGAAAACACAATCGATGCCTTGTACACCCACGAAATCGCATATATACATGTAGATTCAAGTCAAGATGCTTTTTGTTAAGTTTGAAATCAGCATTTCCTTGAGCCTTCAGTAGCCGGCGCCTGAAGTTCAGGGTAACAGCCGAGAGCCACTATCGATCGATATATACACATATACAAGGCTTACGAGATCACGAAAACACAATCAATGCCTTGTACACCCACGAAATCGCATATATACATGTAGATTCAAGTCAAGATGCTTTTTGTTAACTTTGAAATCAGCATTTCCTTGGGCCTGTAGCAGCCGGCTGAGTTCAGGGTAACTGCAGTTCAGGGTAACGGCAGTTCAGGGTAACGGCAGTTCAGGGTAACCCCTGCGGCCAAAACGCAACCCGAAATGCCTTTGAGGACCAGTAAGTTTACATACTTCTGGGTGTTAACTATGGCTATTTAGAACCTATATGGGGGGTGGTCTCTACTTGGGCATGAAAAAAAATATTATTCGTTGGTAGTATTCATAAGTGTTCAGGACCTATTAGACCTTCCCTTGACTAATTCCAACGTGCGATGGGGTCCCTAGTCCTGCTATTCCAATGGTTATCGTGATGGTTATCCAAAGGTGTAGGAGTGTTGGGATTCCTGGCTAAATCCATCACAGCGT
>JAJLQT010000092.1:0-51613 GCA_024516245.1 Peziza echinospora | reverse complement strand
TAGACTCATATCTATGATTTCGTATGACACAAAGTTCGAAGTTTTCATAAAGAAATGACTCATTTGTCGATGCATGGCAATCGGATTCCACGATGGATCCCGGACGCAATGTTGTATAGCAAGATATCAATATGATTGCCGGGAGCTGAACCATATATCGACTGTTGGCCACTGTTGGGCTACCCGTCCAGTGATCACTAATGACGTGTGCTGCATCGAGCGCAGTGAAAGTGAATTTTGTTTTCGCAGGTTCAGCATCCTTCTTTTTATAATGGCTTTCGATTGACTATCGGCAGTGACATTAACATTAGTTATTTTTATGTAGGTAGGGAAAGTTATCGCATTCGACTTACTGCATAGATTTTCATTCCCTGCTTGGTATCCAGTTGTTTGGACGTTGCATTCCGGTACAGGACTCTCAACTGATTGAAGATGGCGATGATAGAGCTTCGTTTGAGAGGTCTATAGGGTTTTCCGGAGGTCGTCGGAATAAGTGCGCCTATATCTCCCGTCATGCGAGATTTTAAAAATGCCCACATTGCGTTGGTACTGAACAACCCATCAATAGGATCTATGTTTAATATCTTTTGGCAAAATTTAATCCAGAGGCTTCTTGTGTATCCGAGTTTTTGAGCATAATGTTTTGTCGGCACATAATTGTTGATGATCAGGTCATTATCAAGGAGATTCCTGTACTTGCTTGCCAAATCGGCCTGAGCTGGTTGTGACATTGTCGTGGTGTTGGGTGGAGAAGCTTAGAGAAGCTTAGTCGGTGTATGTGCAGAATAGATTAAAGTAGTCTCAATATTGAAGGTACAGATGCTGAGTTGAGCGGTATTAGGAGTGGCAAGTCCCTCCAGTGACCTTATATACTACACTCGTAACAATTTACTACACTCGTAGGTAGCCTTGTACTAGGTACGCACGTCAGGGAGGAACAATTTGTTCTCAGCTCTTAAGCAAGGGACGCTATTCTATCTTGGGAAGACTAAAAACTCCTTGGCGGGTGCCCACTAAACCATTTAAGATTTCGCACTGCCCAATATGGAACCCTGGGATCCGAATATGGAACCCTTGGGATCCGAATTTGGATCCTTCTCCGACCGATTCTTGATCCCCCAAGTCCATAAATGAAACCCCGCGATACTCAATAGCGTAGTCAAGCTAATGGTACGGAATGAGAGTACGTGGGAAGAACTCTCATGTTGTACCATTAGTGCGTGCTGCTAGTAAACGAAGGGTAAAGCGCAGTATTAAGTGTCGTCCATAAGTGGTTCCTCTCACTACAAGGCTAGGCTTTTTTAGGAACGAGTGGAGCCTGACCGGTGCTGAAAACAGATTTTGCTCCGATCCTATGGTGCAGGCAGTCTTAAAACAACAATTCTTGGCAAGTCTTGGCATAATGGGACATTTGTCTTTCTGCTTAGTCAGCATTGTTTTATTTTTTTTATTTTTTTTAATTGCCTCGTGTGACTCGAACACCAAACACACTGTTTTCGCAAACACACTATTTTCGCAAACACACCATAATGCCACCTCTTAGCAAAAAAAGGAAAGCATACCTTGTTCAAGGCAAAAGACTTAACTTATTCTGGCATCGGCATACAGAGTCTCTTTCAGCAGGACCCGAACCAGTGGAACCCGAAGACCCACTGCTGGTTAATGATACGGACCCTGATGACTTGGATTTGGACTTAGAAGTGGAGGGTGGTCCGGATGGGGAACTTGTTATGGAAGATGATGCGTTCGTGTGGTTGATAGCCGACTTGGATAGTAAGGACTGGAGAGAGCAGCCCTTCAAATATCAGCACGACACTCAAAAGTCACCTAAAACACTATAGTCGAACCCGGAGTCCGAGTCGACTGCTACACACGACAGCGTTTACGGTGTGAACGGGACTTCAAGGAGCAGAAGGGCTATTTGCAGGAAGCCATTGAAGCTCGCGGTCATAGGGTGCTCTTTTATCCGAAGTTCCATTGTGAGCTGAACTTCATTGAGTTTTTCTGGGCAGCTGCGAAGCTATATACACGTGAGAACTGTGAATATTCACTTCAAGGCTTGCGAGAGACTATACCACGAGCATTGGAGGCAGTAACAGAGCAGACAATATGGCGGTTTCATCAGAAATGCCAACGGACAATGCAAGCATATCGTGATGGATGCCAATATGGTACAGCGGAGTTCAAAAATCGGGTGTATAAAAGTCACAGTCGAGCCCCTCAACTTGGTTGATGACTAATCAAAAAATTGCCTAATTGGGTAAGGTTTACTCATCTTGGCGTGGGACATTTGCTGGCTCTCTCATATAAAAGTGTCATTTTATTTTACCTTATAAGTCTGCCATTTTATTTTTATTTTTAATTTCCTACGGCCAAACTGTTCTTCCTAGCAAATACTATCGATTCCTCGTAAAAAAAATTCGAAATCTATCATGGTGGTGTAGTAGTTGCAGCCTTGGCAGACCCCCTTAAAATTGTTGTTTTAAGACTACCTGCACCATAGCAGCTCCAATTTCGGCATCCCTGGCGGTCAAAAAACCAAATTGTTCCCAAATCGTGTGGCACGGGTACTGTCTTTGCCCTAGTAACGGTTAAACCCCGGGAAGCGGTTAGCGCAAATCACCTGCATCAGGTCCTCCGAATGGCAATATTGAGGAGGATGTTACTGAAGAAGATGCGGCGGCAGCTCAATTGGAGCGTGAGGCAGTAAATGCTGAGGAATTGGGTGAAATGATGCGGGAACTCGAAATCGAGCAATTTGGTGAGGTAATGCCTCCTTAATATCATCAACGAATAGCTATTCAGCTATAAATATAATATGAAGTATATATCTAATACTTTTAATAGGATATTGATTGAATGTTTGCTATATTGCGATCTATGGTATCTCTTGTTTTGGTTCAATAGTATGGATATATCAATTCGGGTGGAAAATAGTGGTCGTTTTGGAGTGAATTTATGGTTTTTTCTATATATCTATAGGCATGCAGTAACAATAAATTCTCTCATTTGCATATAATAGAGCAGACTCATTAATACTATTATCATACTACATCATAGCTGCAAATACCATTCTTGCATCCTATATGCTCCGTCAAACATCCATAGTCAACTCCCGGTTGAGAATTTGACGCTAACCGTATCCCTGTGGCTAACCGGATCCCAGTCACCGACAGTATAGTAGTACTGCTAAAAGCTTGAACTCTTCGGGACTTAGTACAAGGTGCATGTGGATCCAGTATGGTCAGTTGCGGGGCAGGCGACGGTGCAGGACAGGTGCAGCAGGTTCCAGGGTAAGGCTAGAATCGTGGTTCATGACAGGCTCCGAGTCATAGAGCTGCTAAGCCGTAGCTCATAAAGCTGCTAAAGCGAGGCTGATAATGCTGCCAAAGTGATATAATGCTGCAAAGCGAAACTGATGATGCTACGACCGTGATAGCAAAACCTATGGTAGAATCTGTGCTAAAATCACAGGTAAATCCACCGTATCATCCACCGCGATATCAATAGCTTTATCCACTACGTTAATAGCCTGCTGCACCGCTACGCTATTCTGTTCAAAATACGATAGTTAGCATGATTAATGAGTAGAAGCGAAGCGGGAAAGCAGGTGCAAAAGCGAGGCCTATAAGGCTGCAAGATTGATGGCAATAATGTCTGCAAAAGCGAGGCCTATAATGTGGTGAAAGTGAGGGTGATAATGCTGCCAAGTGAGGCCTATAATGCAGTGAATATGTAGGTGATAATGCTACAAAGCGAGGCCTATACGGCTACAAGCGTGATGATGATAAAGCTGTGAAAGTGATGGGGAAATGCTGCAAAAGTGCAGGAGGTTATAGGCTGCGGAATATGAGGGAAACCGCTCAATTTGCCTATACAGAGGCCTGTAGATCCCAGTGGAGGCCCAGGATCATTGTGGAGGGCCGTGGACGGTGATTTCAGAGGCCCCGGGATGCTAATCTCGGAGACTCGTAGACCCCGATCTTGTATCAATGGGTACTCTAGCGCAGGTTTATTATCCAAAGTGGCTACATTTCGCAGTGATTTTGGCAGTGATTTTCCTATTGTTTTCAGCGTAGGTATAGCGATCAATTAGGCCTTAAGGCAACAGTACTTGCAAGTTTAATCACAGCATAGATATCGCAGTGAATTAGGTCTTACCGCAGTATAGACATCGCAGTTAATGAGGCTATACTATAGTAGTATTTGCAGCTTTAATTGCAGCATAAATATCGCGGTTTATAAGGCCATACGGCAGCATTATTTAAAGCTTGAATCGCAGCATAGATATCATAGTCAATTAGGCCTTGTCGCAGCGTAGATATCATAGTCAATACAGTGTCCTTTAATTGCAACTTTAATCGTAGGATTCATTTCACGGCAGAATTGTTTGCAGCGTTGCATGGAAAGACATATATACAATGACATTTCTCAAGCCTTATAAGGTTATTTTCGGTCTCGGAAGCCTTGCGATGCCATTCTCGTTGACGGAAGTCTTACAAGGCCATTTTTACTGCCATTGACCAGACTTAGACCTTATAAGGGCATTTTCGCTACAGTAGGTCTTGCAACGCCATAACGGTCATAACAGAGCCGTACGCTGTAACTGACCACTAGGCCTTACAAAGGCATATCCTTTTTCCTGATGTACAGAAGCTGAGCTGAGCGGTATTCAGTAGGAGTGGCAAGTTCCTCCAGTGACTATATATACTATACTTGTAGGTAGCCTAATGTTGAGTGCGTGCACAAGTAAGAATAATTTGTTCTCAGCTCTCAGGCAACGTATACTATTCCATCTTTGGAAGACTAAAATTCCTTGGCAGATGCCAATTACACCATTTAAGAATTCGTACTCCCCAATATGGAACCCTAGGATCCGAATTTGGATCCTCCCCTGACCGAATCCTGCTCCTTCTCCAACCGATTATTGATCCCCTCAGTCCATAAATGGAACCCCCACAATACCTAATAGCGTAGTCAAGCTAATGGTACGGAATGAGATTAGGTGTTATAGTCACACGTCGTATAAATAGTGTGATTTTTGGACCTCAACACGTCTAAATGTGGCATTTTTTTAAATCCAAATAAGGTTCTCGGAGGATCCGAATGTAGGGACATGTCGAATAATAACACTGCTGCAGCCGCTGAAATTAAGATCTTTGGACAACAACCTTCGTAGGGCAATCAATCACCAACCATGACGACAAGGGGGAAAAAATGCAAGAGGCTATGGCTGCCCATAATGCATGGAGAAAATTGATTGAGTTAGAAAAGCTGCTGCATTATACTTTGAGATTTCAGAAACAACTCTAAGAAATAGATATGGAGGAAAGACTCATTACTCCCGCTGCCCCCTCATCACCACTAAGCATTTGAATTGGCCTCATTGATCCACCCGCGTTTAGCAAATATGTGTCCGATCATCCAGATGTTATAATGCCACAATTTCTCTTTTTTTTACTTTCGATCTTGCGACAAGTTTCATTACTTGCCCCAGCTAAGCGAATCGCTTGACGTTGTAATTACTAATTACCTGTGTACGCATGATCGCGGCAGGTATAAAAAGTGGCATTCCACCTGGTGCGGGAACTCCAATCATCAATGTCCGTCTGGATTCCAAAGCACTAGCGAAGTATCACCATCAGCTGTTCGGTGGCATTCAAAATCTATGCAAATGAAGGGGCTAGTCGCCAGAGGACCAGCTGACCCAGGCCAACCTTTGGAGCCTCATCGCACAGTGGCGGAAAATGATGAGAATGGTACCCTTGTCCGCGATGAAGGCATCAGGCTGGTGGCAGGCCTACGAGCATTATGCCGAAACTGGTACAGGGTTCCAGCCTCCGCTCCGAAACAGGCAATTGCAAATGCCTCTACCGGAATTCCACCTCAGGACACGGAGCCGTGCCAGAATGCAGCCGCTATGTGCAACTTTCCCCCTCCGCCAACACCGATCCGCTCCCACAACCACCATCTCCTCCACCTATCAACCCCACCCGCTCAGGCACAACCCCACTCTGGCGACTTTATCATTGATCATAGGTACCCTATATCGCTGGCCACCATGCATCTGACTATCTGGATCATCGCCATGTCTGTCGTTTTCTTGGCCGTGGTGGGTCAAATGCAAGGGGATGGGTATAGGCTTCAAACCCAACCTTTCGGGGGAGGCGTTGTCGGCGGTGATGCAGATATCAGCAATTCTGGCAAGCCAATCTCCACTATATATCATGAATGGAAGCTTTTCGCTGACCTTCGTTGTATAGTTTCCACATCGCAATCAGGGGTCAACATTCCGCAACAGCCTCTGAACTCTCAGACGCTGAAATCGGGTGCGGTCCCACAAGGGGTATCTCAGGAAACGCACAGTTTCCAAATGGGGAGCGGAATCACAGGCACACTGGAGCAAAGACATTACCACTACCTCACGTACGAATTCACAACCCACCACGTTTACCACCAAACCCTGGATGACGCTGATCAGCAAGTTTCTACCCGGACTGATCAGGAAAACATTCGTGATGGCAAAAGCGGCACTCCTACCACCATCGTGACCGCCACCACTATGCTAACAGCGACTGCACCAGGCCCAACAAGAGAATGCCCAAAAATGGGATGTCCTGGCTCCAGCGGCGATGCCATGTCTGTACTCATAAGTATGCTTTCTGGGCTGATTCCATCCTTGATTGGCATGTTCAGCACCGGTCTGGTGACATGGTGGCGTACCAGAAAGTCACACATGACGCAGGGCATTGAGCTGAAAGGGACACATCAGGTGGAGAAAGCAACACTTCAGGGGGAGAAAGCGCAACTTGAGAGGGAGAAAGCGCAGCTTGAGGGAGTGAAAACGCAACTTGAGGGGGACAAAACGCAACTTGAGGGGGAGAAAGCGCAGCTTGAGGGAGAGAAAACGCAACTTGAGGGGGAGAAAGCGCACCTTGAGGGGGACAAAACGCAACTTGAGGAGGAGAAAGCGAAGCTTGAGGTCGAGAATGCGACACTTGGGAGGGAAAAAGAGAAACTTGAGGGGGAGAAAGCGCAGCTTGAGGGAGAGAAAACGCAACTTGAGGGGGACAAAACGCAACTTGAGGAGGAGAAAGCGAAGCTTGAGGTCGAGAATGCGACACTTGGGAGGGAAAAAGAGAAACTTGAGGGGGAGAAAGCGCAGCTTGAGGGAGAGAAAACGCAACTTGAGGGGGACAAAACGCAACTTGAGGAGGAGAAAGCGAAGCTTGAGGTCGAGAATGCGACACTTGGGAGGGAAAAAGAGAAACTTGAGGTGGAGCAAGCGAAACTTGAGGCGGTGAGGTTGGTGGAGCAGGCGATGAGTCTGCGCATCGATAAAGAAATAAAATTAAAGAACGACAGTAGAAGAAGGGTTGCGTATTTGGAAGGGCATAGGGCGGGGATGCGTGAGTCATGTCACCATCGGATCGGGTGAGCAACGGACCATCGAAAGAGCTCACACAATGTCAGTATCATTTTATATTCCTGTTCCCCAATTTGAACAAACGTATTAGTTTGAGTAAAGTGGCGAGTACCGAATAAGGCTGATTTCAGTTGGGCGGTACTTGTTAAAGTGGACGGTGCAGAATGTATTTTGAGACGTAACAGAGGCAAGTAAGTCACAGTTAACTCAACAATTAAAGATAGGTATGCGGGAGCAAAGCAAGCTATCAGTTCAAGGTAATTATATTCTCTATCAAAATGACGTGTGAGAGCGAGCGATCCTTAAATACAAGACTGTGTGTAAAGGGAAGTGAGAGGAACGCTGTACAACACAACTACAATTTTGAGGGGAGAGCATTGGACCCTGAAATCTTTTGTAATAGCAACAAAGGAAAGGTAGGGTAATGCATATCAGGAAGAAAACAAAGTTGCTCTTTAATGCTTTGTAAGGGATAGGAGGGACATAAAGGTAATGACTAAAACTTGCAATTATAAGAGACGTATATCAGGCCTCTGCTATTATTGGACAGACCTCTTCTATTACAAGGCAGATAGATTTTGTATATATCTACATTATCAAGAGCTGAAAGTTGCCCCATGATTTGTATGATAACTATGACTGACATTTAATAATACAATGTCACAAACTTAGACCTTTATTATTGTAAAGGTTTTGTACTACAAGTCATGACATGGAAATGGATTGCTGAAGTTATAAGTTGTCATAACTTGGACAAGATTGGTTAAAAGAAGTATTTGGCCAGCTTCAAACAGTTGCAAAGTGAGTTGAATTCTTACAACTTAATAAGAAATTAACTACCTTAGTAATGCTTCTCCTTGAAAGGCTTATTTGTGAAACCTACTGTGGTTTGTAAGTTCTTGATTAGACATTCTCCGACTTTGCTAGGAATGTAACAATCTGATCTATACTTTGTAAATCTTTCCTGGTTTAATATTCTCTGCTGGATAGGTAAAAGAGAGTCATATACTTATAATTATAGAGTGAAGCAATGTCATATAACATTTACAATACTAGTGTTGTAATGTAACTTGAATGACCAGGCCCTTATAGATAGAAACCAGGAGCGGAAGTTGTACCTGTCGAGATAGTGAGTATGATCATGAGATTGTATAAGAGCAGGGAACCTTTGATTGAGCAGATAGACAACGTTGAAGTTTGTAACTTCAAGGGGATTTGTGGCTGTAGTGCGTGAGAGGGAATTGCTAGAGGGGATGAATGTTTGGTGGGTAGTTAGGGTTTTGGGCATAAGTCAATGCAGGGTGTCGTATTATCAACCTCCTCGCAGCGATAAATCCTTTCCTTGCAATTTTTGGGAAGTTTTAGTGGCGCTCTGTAATCCTTAGAGATTGATATCGAATTGAACAGTTCCATAACTACTGTCTCGGGAGTTGATTTCATGAAAGTGCTTTGGCAATCCACCGTAATACTGTTACCCATATAATAGCGATTGAACATTCCGGGTCTCTCATGGCCAAGGAATTGGCTTTGTTTTAAAGTGTTCTTGGTAATGTCTGTGACACATTCAGCTTTAGTCCGGCAGCCTCTATAGATATTCAAGTAAAGAGGTATTCCATACCATTGATTGCTGTGGCTGCCCCCCGCCGTATACAGTATGCCGTCAAAACACCCCTGAATCCAGCTGCTTCTCCTAATGCCTTCAGCTGATTGTTATAGCTCTGATATATTTGAGCATAATGGGGATGGATCGCCTCAAATCGACCCTTGGCGTGGTGAAATATGGGTTTGCCCATTATGGTGTCAAGCCACTCCAAGTGATACGACTCTCTCTGTGGCGGGATAGTGTTTGGGTTGTTGAGCATTGTAAAAAGGGTTTCTGGAGTTATAGCTGATTTGAAGGCTTTATCAGCAAAAGCCAAAATTAACAGGGGCAGTATTGGGCACAACATCGGCTCATTGACATTTTGAATAAGTGGATACTCCGTGCTGTATTACATTAGAATTGGCAGCCGTTGGGATTGGAAATAACCCACATCTTGGTATGCCGTTTTCTCTTCTGTAAGTTGTTGATCATTCTACCCAATAAAATGTTGGGAAATCCAGTTGACTTGCTAGACTCATATCTATGATTTTGTATGACACAAAGTTACAAGTTTTCATAAAGAAATGACTCATTTGTCGATGCATGGCAATCGGATTCCACGATGGATCCCGGACGCAATGTTGTATAGCACGATATCAATATGATTGCCGGAAGCTTAACCATATATTGACTGTTGGCCACTATTGGGCTACCTGTCCAGTGATCACTAATGATGTGTGCTATATCGAGCGCAGTGAAAGTGAATTTTGTTTTCACAGGTTCAGCCTTCTTCTTTTTATAATGGCTATCGATTGACTATCGGCAGTGACATTAACGTTAGTTATTTTTATGTAGGTAGGGAAAGTTATCGCATTCGACTTACTGCATAGATTTTCATTCGCTGCTTGGTATCCAATTGTTTGGAAGTTGCATTCCGGTACAGGACTCTCAACTGATTGAAGATGGCGATGATAGAGCTTCGTTTGAGAGGTCTATAGGGTTTTCCAGAGGTCGTCGGAATAAGTGCGCCTATATCTCCTGTCATGCGAGATTTTAAAAATGCCCACATTGCATTGGTACTGAACAACCCATCATAGGATCTATGTTTAATATCTTTTAGCAAAATGTAATCCAGAGGCTTCTTGTGTATCCAAGTTTTGGAGTATAATGTTTTGTCGGCACATAGTTGTTGATGATCGGGTCATTATCAAGGAGATTCCTGTACTCGCTTGCCAAATCGGCCTGTGCTGGTTGTGACATTGTCCTGGTGTTGGGTGGAAAAGCTTAGTCAGTGTATGTACAGAATAGATTAAAGTAGTCTCAATATTGAAGGTACAGATGCTGAGTTGAGCGGTATTAGGAGTGGCAAGTCCCTCCAGTGACCTTATATACTACACTCGTAACATTTTACTACACTCGTAGGTAGCCTTGTGCTAGCTACGCACGTACAGGGAGGAACAATTTATTCTCAGCTCTTAAGCAAGGGACGCTATTCTATCTTGGGAAGCCTAAAAATTCCTTAGCGGATGCCCACTAGACCATTTAAAATTTCGCACTGCCCAATATGGAACCCTGGGATCCGAATATGGAACCCTTGGGATCCAAATTTGGATCCTTCTCCGACCGATTATTGATCCCCCAAGTCCATAAATGAAACCCCGCTATACTCAATAGCGTAGTCAAGCTAATGTTACGGAATGAGAGTACGTGGGAAGAACTCTCCTGTCGTAACATTAGCCCGTTGTACTAGTTCACAGAGGGTATAGTGCAAGTTTTGGTGTGGGCTAGAAGTAGCTACCATTCGGTCAGAAGTAGCTCCCTTTTGGTCCCTTTGTTCCAAGAAGCTAGTCCAATCTGGGACACCAGATGCTGAAAACAGGTGTTGTCCGATCCCAGCAGCATAGTCGGTAAGGATGGGAGGAGAATCTTGACATACAAATTCCTGGCACATTTTACTGGTAAATGTCACGTGACATACCCCCACGCTTAATGACTGGGCGGTACACAACACGCCTTGTCCCCCCCACAACCGCCGCCGAACAAATGTTCCGTAAAAACCCCTGCTTGCAGATCTTGGGACACTGTAGGTAGCCCCACCCTAGGATGGATTAGGTGAACGGCAAACTAATGTTTGGTGAAAACCCCTGCATATTAGAGTAATATTCTCAAATCATGAGGGACTGTATGATTGTGAGGTTCACCTTGCCACATCTCGGGGCTGGAAACGAGCACCTTGCCAGATCGCTAGCCTGGCTGGAAATCAAATTTGTGCAATCGGCCGTGCTAGGTTCACCTTGCCACATGACAAGCAGAACAAAGTGTCTGCATTGACTTCCTAAAATATACTTGATAAAAAAAGTGAAGCGGTTGCTGTTGAGGGAGTAGCCCCACCCCAAGATAGATGCAGTGAACGCCGAACTAATGTTCGGTGAAAACCCCTCCATATCATACGATCGGGGTGGTAACCCCATGATAGATTTAAAGAACGCCGAACAAATTTTCGGAGAAAACCCCTACACATTGGAGTAATATTCACAGATTGGCATCAGGGGAACCGAGTTTCTCAGATCGAGTAAAGAAGAGTTGAGCGGCTAGATCGAACATTTGGGTTCAGCCGACGGGTGTTCGGCCTGATCGAAGCCCTCGGTTTTGCGGGTCGGTGTTCAGGTTGATCGAACGACATATTTTCGAAGATGCCCAAATCGCGGCATCGGTCGCTGACTTTTCCAGATCGAGTGACTTCAACAGGCTACTGCAGTCTCCCATGGACCTTATCCATCCCCTTTCACAGGCCTCCGCAACCTCCCTCGGACCTCGTTCAATGGCCTCCACGGGCCTCAATAGATGTCCACGGCCTCCACAGCCATCCACGGCCTCCACAGCCATCCACGGCCTCCACAGCCATCCACGGCCTCCTTAGGCTTCCACGGGCCTCGTTCAATGGCCTCCACGGGCCTCCATAGTCGTCCACGGCCTCCACAGCCATCCACGGCCTCCTTAGGCTTCCACGGGCCTCGTTCAATGGCTTCCATGGGCCTCCACAGCCATCCACGCCCTCCACAGCCTGCCACGGACCGCGTCCTTCCAGCACTTAGATATTTTGGCTCGAATTCCTCACTCCTTTACATCAACCTTCTCAACTCTCACAACCGCATTTACATCCACCGCATGCCGGACTCGGAAACATCAGCCTCACGACTTCCTTGCAGCAATGGTCGATCGGGCAGTGGATCGAGCAGTGGATTGGGCTGTGGACCGAGCCGTGGATGAGGTATGGTTTTTGCAGTGGATCGAGCAGTGGAAGAGGCGTGCTTTTTGCAGCGGATCGAGCAGCTGATTGAGCAGTGGATCGAGCAGTGGATGAGGCAAGGTTTGGGCAGTGGATCGCGTACTGGATGAGGCGTGGTTTTTGCAGTGGATCGAGCAGCTGATTGCGTAGTGGATCGAGCAGTGGATGAGGCGCGGTTTGGGCCGTGGATCGAGCAGTGAATGAGCCGTGGTTTGGGTAGTGGATGAGACGTGGTTTTGGCAGTGGATCGAGCAGGTGGATGAGGCGTGGTTAGGGCTGTGGATTGAGTAGTGGATGAGGCGTGGTTTTGGCAGTGGATCGAGTAGTGGATGAGGCGTGGTTTGGGCCGTGGATCGAGAAGTGGATGAGCCGTGGTTTGGGTGGTGGATGAGACGTGGTTTTGGCAGTGGATCGAGCAGTGGATGAGGCGTGGTTTGGGCCGTGGATCAAGCAGTGGATGAGGCGTGGTTTGGGCCGTGGATTGAGCAGTGGATGAGCCGTGGTTTGGGTAGTGGATGAGACATGGTTTTGGCAGTGGATCGAGAAGTGGATGAGGCGTGGTTTGGGCCGTGGATCGAGAAGTGGATGAGCCGTGGTTTGGGTAGTGGATGAGACGTGGTTTTGGCGGTGGATCGCGCAGTGGATGAGCCTTGGTTTGGGCAGGATCATGTCATTGAGCAGTAGATTTTTAAT
The DNA here is from genome assembly GCA_024516245.1 of Peziza echinospora. Classification (NCBI taxonomy): domain Eukaryota; kingdom Fungi; phylum Ascomycota; class Pezizomycetes; order Pezizales; family Pezizaceae; genus Peziza; species Peziza echinospora. The sequence continues at coordinate 38,623 of JAJLQT010000092.1, read as the reverse complement.
AAAAAAAGTGGTTTTACCGAATCCTGAAACATGATTTCTCCGAATGAGCCAAATACCGCGCGTGAATCGTGATGATGATTGCTTGCTTCGGATCTCCCAGGCTGCAAAAGTGCTGTTCCTGAGCTGCCGTGTAGCGAAAGTGCTGTTCATGAGCTGCCGGGTACTGAAAGTGCTGCTCATGAGCAATAGGGCTGCGAAAATTCCGCTCTGGAGCTGTGTAGTCCAGTTTTGCGTGATCGGGAGACTTAAGATCTGTTGATGCAGATCGGAGTGCTCGGGAGCAACTGGGGTTGCTCCTGAGCACAAGTTACGATCGAGTGATCGAGGTGCTCTGGAGCACTCGATCCACTCGATCTGAGAAAATCGGTTCCCCAGATGTAGTAGGAGTTTGAACTCCTCAGGGCTAAGGACAAGGTGCACGTGGATCCGGTATGGTCAGTTGCGGGGCAGGCGACGATGCGGGATAGGTGCCAGGGGGTCTTGTGTACTGCTGGATTCGTGGTTCATGATATTGCCTTTGTTTCGTCTCACGATACATTCTGCACCATCACTTTTAACATCCGCCAAGGAACCCTTAGTGTTCCAAAGGTGGGAAAGCGTACGTTGCTGAGAACAAATTGTTCTACTTAACTTGTGCCGAGTGTAAGTTCAATGCTCGAACCCTGTCACCTTGTCACCTGTCAAATATGTCAAGAGATTCTCCATACTACTTGCCCATAGATTTGTATGTACAATGCTTGCTATTCTCATGAAACATGCTATTGTCAAGAAGTAGTACGAGTAATTAACGAGAATGCAGCAAGAAACGATAAGACTCAGTAGGTACCCTCGTGAGCAAGAGACACAAGAGTACGATTGCCGCTGAATAAGTCGATATTGCCTTGAGATGATAGGTACCCACGGTGCGCTGGAGCTGGAAGACAAGATTGATCAACACGGCGAATTGGACATTGTGAGCCGTCGTTTCTCCTCTCACGCATACGTTCTCCCCTCTCGCCCCTCCCTCTGTCTGCTCCTTTGTCTCCTTTGCCTCTCTCTGCAACTACCTATGCTCTTATTTGTCCTTGCTCTCCGCCTTTCTGCTCTCCACCGATGTCCCCCTTTCTGCCTTCCACTTTTCCTCACTCGCCTCCCTTTCAATCTCCCTCTGCTCCGCCCTCCTCTCCCTGTCCACCACCCTATCCTCTGCCCTCTTCTCTCTCTCCACCAACCTATCCTCTGCCCTCTTCTCTCTCTCCACCAACCTATCCTCTGCCCTCTTCCTCTCCTCCGCCAACCTATCCTCTGCCCTCTTCCTCTCCTCCGCCCTCTCCGCTGCCCTCAGCTCCCGCCTCTTCTCCGCCTTTTTCTCGCTCTCCACCAACCTATTCTCTGCCCTCACCCTCTCCTCCGCCAACCTATCCTCTGCCCTCTCCTCCGCCCTCTCCGCTGCCCTCAGCTCCCGCCTCTTCTCCGCCTTTTTCTCGCTCTCCACCAACCTATTCTCTGCCCTCACCCTCTCCGCCGCCATCTCCACTTCCCTCTTCTCTTTCCTCTTCTCCCTATTCTCTCTCCTCTTTGGCACCCCCCTGCTATTCCATGTCTTTCCCACTGCCACCACAAAGGCTTGCAAAGGTGGAAGGCAAAAATGCAGGAATATAGTTGCTGACAACATCTCCCAGGAGACTTTTTGGATGAGGAGTCCCTTCCAGTCCCCTGCACTTATTTTTCCGTTTGAACCTGAACCCTCCGACATTGGAGGCACCGGTGGGGGTGGCTCGGGGAAAATGGGGCCTATGAAGAGGTATCCTTCGTCGGTTTGGTAAACTTGACTTCGTACTGCTGGGAGGTATCTGGTAGGGCAAAGAGCTTTGTGAGTTAGAAATAGAGTCCACAAGGCGTTTGAAGGCTGAAGCTGGAATACTCACGAGGTGGTTTTCTCTAGCTCTCTAGGGTCACCAAGGCAGATCGAGATGAAGGCAACAAGAAGAGCACAAGTCTTTGAAAATAGTAGTCGACGCATAAAGCGGCTAATGGAATCTGCGTGATGATCGAGCAATGAACAGAATGCCCTGGACAGCGAAGAGGCAGCAAAGTAGTCTCGTGCGGCAAAGGCAACCAGCGTCTTCCGGAAAAGGCAATCACGCATTCACCCCGCATGAGGCATCACGTACCTTGCTGTTTTAGGCGTCCATTGCAGCCCTGAACCCGCGGCCGCTGATTGCTAGTCTCAATCTCGGCGGTCTCCCCGGAATCGGCATGCCGGAGTTTGGCCAAACTGCCTGGAGGCGAGGCTACAGGGCATTTGGCAATCCGAGTCATGTTGAGCGGAGGCCTAGGTGTTGAGCATACTAAACGGTGAGGTGGATGTTAGGTAACAATTTGGGGTTCCATCAAGAAATGCAAAGGGGAATGTGGAACAAAAAGTAGGGCCTGACAGTGTAGTATAGACTTTTGGCAAATGTTTTAGATATTTGGGTCGCCACATTTTAATAATTACGTAGTCAGCCCCATACTTGCCATGCCGAGATTACAAGAATTGGGTAACCTCGGAGAAGGAGATGTAAAGAACACAAGCCAAAACTGCATTGACAGACGGCCGTACGACAGCGTACTCCGCCATGACCGCATGTATTCGACCAGTAGAGTAAATGGAGATTCGCAGGCTACCAAACTGTCATGTGACTGCTGTTGGTCGACATCCTATCTTGGAAACCCATTGAAACCACGGCTTGATCAGCAGCCAAGGCACGTGAGTCTTGGCATGAGACTAGATACTGCTTAGTTTCATACTGTTACTGCCAGTCTCATTGGTAGAATCATTCTGTTTTTTTTTTTTTTTTTTGTTTTTTCTTTTATATTATCAACTGCTTGCAGGCTAGCTATAGGAAGCCTAGTGTCACGGAGTCAGGTATACAGTCCCCTATTCTGCTCATATATTGCAGCTAACCGTGATATCGGGTGGATCACCCGTATTGCCGAATGCTAGTGTTGAATATAGTTAAGCTATTGGGTTATTTGTTTATTTGGGATTCTATTATTTTCTAGCCGTATCTCTAGTTATATTTTTGGCAACTACCTCGCTTTGTGGCTGAAGGCCCATATAGGTAGGTTGGATTTCAGGGTCTTCAGTACACCCTGCACATTTGGATTTATGTTTTCAGTGCTTATGTTTATCAGTCGCCGGCTCAGGTATATAAACCCGGCCTCCAGCTTGGTTAGAAAGGACAAGCGAATAGTGTGGTTCTAGTTAATAATCTACTTTTACACTCATACCGGATTCTTCACATCTTTATTGATTTATCATGGATAAATCTCTTCAGATATCTTTATTTATTTATCACTTCCTCGATAAACCGCGATTAAGTCAGTTCACCAAGTAGAACCGTAATATTACCATGCTATACTTGAACTTTTTTTTGTATACTCAAATATCATACAACAATGTCCGAACGCAGACTCCCAGCATTACGCAAAGGTAGGTACATTACTGCCCACAACTTGGAGAGCAAATCGGAAGAAGGAGAAGTGGCGATTTGGGCGCCACAGCCCCAACATCCATCTCCACGACCACTAATCGCAGATGCAATGGATATTGAAGAAACATCAAACCTAGGGGATATCATCGTCCACTCTGGACGCACTTCCGCACCCCCAGGATTAGCAAACTGTTACGTTTCTGCTCCATGAACCGACTTGATTGCGATTATTGATGTAAAGGGTTAAGAGTAAAGGGATTTATTCATGATAAATCGATAAAGTGCGAGTAATTCGATATGAGCATACGAGTAGATTATTACTTAGAACAACGCTATTTGCTTGACCTTCTCAACTAAGTGGGGAGGCCGCTACATATAGCGAGCTGACTCGATACGCGATAGCAAAGCGAAACCTTAAATCAAGGTGCGGGGAGTCCATTTGACCCCGACGTTCAACTCCGCGGCGAGCCAAGGTTATCCTGAGCCTCAGCCGAAACGCTCGGCCGAGACTAACAAATGCTAGCAATACGAATAGAAATATATAGAAGAAATAACCCAATAGCCTAACGATATCTTAGCTAGCATAGTGGGTACTACGGGTGGTTAACCTGATGTCACGGTGAGCTGCAGTATGTCTAAGCAGAATTAGGGCACTGTTACCTGACTCCGTGACATTACACCCCCCTCCGGGAAACTTCGTCCCGAAGTTTTAACACTACCGAAAAAAAAACCGCTGAGATCTCTCTAGATTGCTCAGACGATTAGTTTTTTGATATTGTAAGGATAGTAATGGGAATGTAATGGATACCTTAAAACCGGTTATAACCATTCCACGACATCGCGTACACATTGCCAAAGTAACAAGAACCACCTAAATATTGGTAGTTCGCTGTCATGAATCGACATTCTAGCATCACCCAAGAACCTCCGGCACCTATCCCTTATTGTCGCCTGCCTCGCAATCGGCCCTACTGGATCCACGTGCACCTAATCCTCAGTCCCGAGGAGTTTAAGCTCCTACTACTACTCATGTACATCCTCGCTTACCTAGCCTCCGCCCTAGTCCGTATCTAGAAGACCCGTACCACGACAGCCCGCATCCCTGTCACTACTCGACTTCCTAGTTTGGAAACTGCTGGTAACCTCCAGAAGGTTCCAGTATCGCGAAATAGTCACTGCGCAATGTTCTTCTTTGTCTTTCCTTTAGTTTTTATCTGTTTCTAGTTCCTTCCATTGCGCAGTTGATTTGCAATCATGTTCTAGCCTTTGTACCTTGCGCAGTCGTTGCACAGTCATTGCACAATGCTACGTTGTGATTCTATCTTGTTCTTGCTCCTGTCGAAAGCTCTATATAATGAGTGCTTTCTCCCTTCTGTCTTCTCTTTCTTTCCTTTCCTCTTCACGCAACAACTTGTCTCTGCCTAGTTGCCGAGTGAACTCCAGCTTTTTGGACTTCATTAGGTATTCCCACCTATTCCCTCTTCCCCTTCATCGTAATTTTGGTCCCTTTGCGTCGGACCTCTCCTCCTCGATCTCCAATATCTCCGCGAATTCGCACCCGTTTCCAGCGCCGCCGCCGCCGAACGAAAGCTAGAACGCAGGGCTTTCCAACGACTCAACCGGATCCGGAATCGGACAACAACCCAGCCCGTACGCCCCCGCGAGCTACACAATTTCCTCAAAGGAAATCTTATCCATCTCATCTTAGAGTGAGATTTGTTCTAGAATTTTCATTCTTTCATCCTCTTCCAAGGTGAGAACTTGGTTCGAAACCACCTTCGAGTTCCAGTAGCCCACTACTACTGGACCTACCCCCAGAATTTACGGGGGGGTGGGCATTTTTACCATTCAACGACCAAAGATCCCAATTTTCCACACCAAAAAACACATCCTACCACGCCAGCAATGGCCGAACGAGCTCCAACACCCGGGCCAGTAGCCCCAACCCCACAAACACCCCCCTCTCAGCCCGCATTCCTCACACAATCTTCTATCCTATTGGGAAACCCCTCTCCGTTCGGCTTCAGGACATTCCCCTAAAACCCCACCCTCATGAATCCATTCGGAAGCAATATCCCAAGACCCATCAGTGGGCTCAAGAGGCCCCGCCTCGAGGGCCTTATCAACCAGCCTGCAGACGGCCCCAGCAGCTTTGCGCATGCAACCACCCTAAGTCAAATCCCCCCTCCAATCCCCACAATCAACTCATTGGGCAGTCTCTCAGACGATGAACTTTTTCCTCTATACGTCCAACATGTTATGGACCCAGGGTCGTTCTTCACTAGGGACATACAAGCCCTCACACACATACTCATCAGCGTAGTAGGTGGCCTCACAGCCCGCATTACTGCCCTCGAGAACACAGTCAAGCAGCAAGCCTGCTCCACTAACCGAAAAGTGGACAACCTCCAATCAGGAATAGGCCGCACCAGCCAACAGGGACAAACCCCCCCAGCACCTGCAGCACCAAAACCAGCCCAACCCCCACGAAGAACCAACACTCCAGGGCCTGCCGCTGCAAAAAACCTCAATCCAGCAGCCCCGCCCACCGAATTCACCATGGTTACCTCCAGGAAAGGGAAAGGAAAGGAACCTGCAGCACCTACATACACTTCAGCTGCCGCCAAAGCCCTGCCAGCACCCACACCACCACCCAATAGATACCCACGGGAAGAGCGAGAGATCGTGATCCCTGGAGACAAAGACAACAAGAATGCCACGCAGGCGAAATTACCGCAACTGCATGCATTTCTCTCTAAAGAACTAGCAAAAGACCCCTCCGTCTTGCCAATTGCACTCCGAGTAAGCAATGCAGGATCCATTGTGATCACAACCGCCCCAACCGGGCAAGCCTCCTCAGTGTGGAACGAGATCAACACCCTTCTCCCAAACATCATACAAGTCACTAGAATGTCCCACGAGAAAGTAGTAGCAGCCAGGAACGAGGTATCCTACATCATCCACAGAGTACCAGTACTCGAGGACGAATCCTACCTCCGAACCGTCTCCCAGCAAATAAGGCAGGCCATCGGCACACCTAACAAAGTCCGCTTCCTCAAACCCAATGCCCAAGATCGAGCCAAGGGGGAGTCAGGAGGAAGAACAGCGGCACTTATTGCTACATTCACCAGCAACCCATTTCCAGTAGTTGGAACGGTGGTGTACCACACCTCAGCCCATATCCTCAACAAAGTATGCAACATCAGCAAGAACGGTGTTTGCCTTTCGTCCCTTATAAGGGTCATAAGGGTCATAACGGCAAAAAGACAAACTGCGTCTTATAACGTCGGATCTCGGACCATTTCCGCTATAACGGAGGCTGTCCGACTGTGCGCGTTATAACGGCACATAACGGAGAGTGATTGTTATAACGGAGAGTGATTGTTATAACGGAGAGTGATTGTTATAACGGAGGTGGTATCGGAGGGTTCCCTTATAAGATGAATGTCATTAAGTAGGCCAACGTTATAACTATATGTGATCCGACGTAAGGGGATTATAACGGTCGGATATCCGACGCTTCCCGTTATAATAAAAGACTAGAAATATACCTTTCCTTATAATCAGCGGAGGTTTGTAAAACGATTGCTATAACGGGTATATAATTTATGATAATTCCTTATAAGACTCATTGAATCTCTTACCCGACGTTATAAGTCTGGCATAAAATGATGAGAACCGTAATTTCCAGAATCAACATGGGTCGGTTTCATGGCGGCGGCAAGAGGCTTTGTGTGCGTCAAACGTTGTATGCGTCAAACGATGTGGCATTGATATTGATATATATATAGAGACGCGATAGACAAAAATAAAAATAAAATAACAAAAGACAAAAAAGCGAGAAAGCATGTAGATAAAGGAAAAAAACACTCCAACTGGGCACACGTATACCTGCAAATTAAACCCAGATCCGACACAAACAATGAGATATCCGACGCAAGACTTAAAAAAAAAAAAACAACGTAGTACAAAAAAAAAAAAAAAAGATATAAATAAAAAAATAGAGAGGAGAGAAGCGGGTTGGATGCGTGTGATTTCCGACGTTATGCGTCGTCGTCTGATGCAGGCACATCCACGTGTATCTTGAACCCCCCGTCTAGAATTGATTCCTCCTCTGACCCTTCATCCCCGGATTCATCCCTGTCGGTGGTGCTACACTCTGAACTATTGGTTATTCCACTCCGTGCAGGAGTGCGGACCATTGGAAAATCTCGGGCAAGCGCCTCCTGCAATTGTGCGTTGGGAGATGGACTTAAATGGTCAGAAATCCGACGCATTCTGCTGTTTCTGGTACGTGACTCCGCTTGAAGTTCCGCGACCTGTTTTTCAAGCTGGGCCGTGTAGGCATTGACATCGCCAATGTCAAGCACGGTACTGGACTCAACGTCAGCAGGGCCGCCATGGCCTTTCTGGATAGCCCTGTCAAGTCGATTCCGGATGACATCTAGGATCATTGATTGCATGCGGGGAGGATGTCTCTCGTATGTACCTAGAATTCTCAGGTATGTTTCTATGTCGCACGGTATCAGTACTTTATATCATGAAAACAGTCGGAAGTGTACTTACGGTGTGAGTTCTGGTAGCTAAACTCTACCTTCTGTTCGTCAAGAACACCTGTTCTCCATGCCTTAAGGCTATGTTGTATGGCTGTACAAACAAAGCATAAAAATACCTTGTTGATTTTTTCGAAAAAAGTTGGGTCGGCGTTCCCAAGACTCTTGGGGCCAGAGAAGAAACGCTCGTAAATGAAATCCGACACTTCTTCGGCAATGAATCGCTCTTGAGACGTCTATTTCCCGACGGTTTCGGTTAGTTATTAAACAACGAGGAACGATAAGGGGTCTTGTACTCCTCGGCCAGTCTTTGAGCACAAAAACCGATCTTCCTCTAGCAACCAATTGATTGTGACGGCACGTTCATGTCGCGCAAGTTTCTCAAAGTCGTAAATCCTGGGAAGGAGTCTTTTGCATTGATGGATGAGCAAAGATCGGTAGCGGGAAATTATACTCTTGATCTAAAAGAAATTAGTTAGGCTATGACAGAATGGATACCGTCGGATAGTACTTACATGAGCGTCGGCTTCCGCATTTCTTGCCCAAAAAGTGTCAACAGCCACGCAGCTCTCTTTCCATGCATCCGCCATCAGGTCAATGCACTCCACAATACTTGGTAGTGGATTAACAAAAAAAACATGATGCTTGATATAATCATTGGTGAGAAGCAAGACCTCCTGAAACTCAGCGGGGATGTACTTGAGGGATCGTGACTGCCGCTTGGTAGGACCCGCAGTTGTGTCATGGTCCGATAACTCCTCCGGAATATCGGATTCCCGACGGTTACTGTCCTTTTGCGTATTTTGGCTTTTTTTTCTTGCCAGGGGACTGGACGGAGGAGGCGACGATGATAATACCTGAACATATTAGCAAATACTAGAAATAGATATTTTCGGCCTTACCCGCTGATGTCAATAGTTTGTGAAACTCGATGACCGGCTGAGAGAGGAGGAGGAGGCGGAGGAAGGGGCTCTCAACGCTTCTCCCGACGCAATGCGTCTCTTTGCCGACGGTTGTAGGTGAGGAGCAGCTGGTACGTCCCCTTCATCATCTAAGCTGTCCAAGGCTGCACTCGACGTGCGTTTGCGAGGCTTGGAGAGTGAGGATGATGATGATGATGATGATGGATGTTGCCCCGATGGCGGGGTATTGTTCACCACGTCTTTTCGATTTGCAAGGGGGGCTCTGCGTGACATGATTGCTGAGCTAAGCGCACGTAAACTTAAAAGGTCACTTTTAGTCGGCAAACTGACGGAAACCGTCCTGTTTTTAACTTCCGTTGCTACATGTTCCGCTCGGGCTACATTCCAACCAACTACACCCTAAAAAAGCCACAAAATACCCACAGACAATTGCTTCGCGATGCTAACCACATTAATTACTGAGATCCGAGAAAAAAGAAATAAAAAGAAATGAAACAAAAAGCAATCCTAACCCGGAACACAAATCCGACACAGAAATAATACCTAACCGACGGAAACAGTCTTACTCTAACCACGGCCTGCGTACGGATTGTCCCTCAACCACTCATTTGCGTCTACCACAGCAGCTGCTACACGCTGCGCGTAGGTTCCAATATCCATGTCCCCAAACCTGTTCTGACAATTCTCTGAAAGTACTGCGCGACGTCCCCACAATAGGGCGTGCGGGTCGTCTGGCAAATCCAAGGCCATGAAAATATCCCAAGCCCCTTGGGCATACTCATCCGCTGGATTGGGGCGAATGGGGCAATTGTTGTCGTCAGTGTCGGGAAATAGACGGATATAGGCCGCAGTGAGCTTTTCCAAATTGGCCTGAATTCTCCTCTTTTTGGATTCCGTCTTTCGGATTCGCGACAAGAAAACCCGGTCGGCCTTCGGCATTGGGATCTTGCGAGTGGCCTTGGATTCGTCCGATGAATCCTCAGGCTCACTGTCGTACGTATTGAACTTATCTGGTCCGAAATAGGACTGTCCACCGTCGGGAACAGGGGTGTCGGGTCTTGGGGGGGTACTGTGGAGGGTAATGAGCACCTTTATGGGGCGGGACTCTGTGCTCAAGAGCCATGCGTGCACCTCCTCATCATCGCGCAAGGGGGTAATGTCAGCTGGGGGATTGCTGGGGGCTCCTGCTGCGGGAGGTTCGCTGTTCATGAGAGCCCCCTGGATTTCTCGAACTGTGCGACCCTCCGGGATCGCACTCTTCATGATCTCATATATATTTTCCAGCGTCGGACTTTTGATCATTTTAATATGCCTAATGGCATTGCTGTTCCACGCCAGGTCATTGGTGATAGCTAAATTCGGATCCCGTAGGTAGACCCGGATGGCCCATTGTGAGGGTTGTTGCGGACCATTTGCGTCGGGATTGCTCCCAGAGGCCGTCGGTTGGTCTCCGGGACCAAGTTCCGCAAAGGCTTCCGCCTCTGCCAGCGTTAGTTTCTTGTGCTTCGATTCTGTGCTCATAATCTTTTTGATGGTGTCTGCTACCAATGCTTCCAACGCCTGGTGGCATGGCGCACCTTCGAACGTTGTCGGATATTTTTTTTTTTCGGCCTCAAGCAGGGCCTTTCCAGGGAACGTCTTATAACCGACTGCAAGAGTCCTTAGCTCTCGGAATCGAGTGTGCTTCACTCCAGTCACAATGTCGGCTGGATCCCTCCGGGCCTCAGCCTGGATTGTTCTTCTCCATGTGAGATACGCGCTCTGGCTTGGCCCTTTGGCCAATGCAAAACCGAGCCTTCTCTTGGAATTCTCGATCAAATTCGGAGGGGTAACCATGCTGTGCCGGCCAGGTTAGTAAAGGGCAGTAAGCGTCGGGATTTGGACTAAACCTAGTCGGATATAGGTACGGCAAATACTTACTTGGTCCGGATCGGTTGCTCCTAAACTATGAAATATATCTGAAACTTGAAACCCGGGGATTCTTGAAAGTGAACACTTTTCAACGAGCTTTATCAGAGGAGCGTGAGAATGAATGCTAATGCGTCGGAAAAGGTACTGTTACAGGTATTTCGTCAATGCTGATTGTGGTGTTGTTCTTTGGGTTGGTAATAGTGAAATTGAGTACTCGTATGGTATAGGGAGCTTAATCCCGGGGACTTGGGAGGGTTATATATCCACGCGAGCATGGCCAAATCCATGCCAATATGGCCATCGATTGTTATCCATGGCCATCCCCTTGGAACACAATGTTTCTTTGATGTAACCGAACTTCTGGCCAAAAATATGGCCATCTTGCTCGAAAGTTCTCTTGCTCGACGGGTTACACCTCCAAAGTAATTCCCCAATTGGGAAATATTTTGATGTTTACACGGAACCAAAACCGTCGGATTTATGACGCTAGGAGCCCCTTTCCCTTGCGGTCCGTGTCCACAGCAACCGCAACCGCTGTAACCGAGTGCTAATCTAAATTTCTAGAATTCACGAGCTAGCTTTGCTTTGCAGGGATCTGCAAGCATGCCCTGCAGCATGCAGGAGCAAGCACCCCGGAGAATGCTTAATTGTGATGAAAAGGCAAACAGGCGTGGGTTGAATATTCTAAGGTCTTCGCGGAATCGAAACGAAAGGCAGACAACAACCTCCGCGCAGTCGGAAAACGTACAAAACTGTATACAAACCGTCGGAATTATCAAACAAGATCTTCATTAAAGGTAAAGCTATAACCTCCGAGAAACTCTTACTTGCGCGAAGTTTCTAACCAACAATATTCGATGGACTTCGCGGGCATGCGAACAAAAGCGAGCGGTTTTCAAGGGTTGATTGCAAGTTTCCAACCAACACCAAACCGACTAGACAACGCCCTCTCAATACTCAAAAGCGTCGGATTTCGGACTGTCGGCGACCTTGCGCCAGCTTCCTCGAAAGAAAGATCCAACTTCCAGTCAGTTCAATGTATGCACAGAAGCAGCGCTGTCGGTGGTGCCGGAAGTTATACGGAAACGTGACAACATATACCAGCCATGTACGAAATAAGCATCCGGAACGTGCTAAAGATCTGGAGAATAATCACCCCAGGCGCATTGGACGGGAACGATCTATGGATCTACCGAAGAGTACCGAATCCGACGGTATCCGTATCAAGGAAGAGCAAGAGGAGGGGGAGGAGGACGATGCCTCTTTACAGGACGTGTTTGCTTCATTGCAAGACGGGGACCCACTGTGCAAGGAGCCCTTTACAGAGGGGGAGGACGAGGGGGCCAATTCCGATCGTGAAGAAGTGGAATTTTCTGTGGAAGATTTAGAATCAGTGGAGAAACCAGGGAAGGCGGGAGGGAAGACCTTGGATGCTTCCGCAGAAAAGCATGACTCTTCGGACGCTCATGATCCTTTATCCGACTGTTTCAATACTTCTCCGTTTCCAGCAAAGTTTCGCGCAGGTCATGTTCACCGGGTCGAGCAACACCCACAGGTTTTCAAAAAATCAGCCTGGTTAAGTCCATTCACCTCCGCCCTGGACTATAAGCTCGCGCGATTTTTCAACAGTAGCCGGATTTCAATGACAAAGATTGATGAGTTTTTCAAAGACGGTTTGGTGCGCATTCTAAGCCCAAATCCGACGCAAAGCATCAGTTTTAAGTCAGCATACACGCTCAATAAAAAGCTCGATAGCATGATTGTGGACCCCCCTTGGTTTCGTGGAAAAGTTGAATTCACATTGCAGCCTAATACGGAGTATTTTCACCGCAATCCACTAGACTGCGTGGAGTACCTATTGAGTCAGAAATCGTACGCTCCACATATGGTCTGGGCTCCGGTTTATGAATATAACCTGGCAGGCCAAAGGATATATTCCGATATGCATACGGCCAATTGGTGGGCAGAGAAGCAAAAGACATTACCCGACGGAAGTACGCTCATTCCAGTACTATTAGCGTCGGATCAGACACACTTGACTAACTTTTCCGGCGATAAAAAGCTTTGGCCGATTTATATTTCTCTGGGAAATATTAAATCCGAATTTCGCAATAAGCCGTCACAGCAAGCGTGGATCCCCCTGGCACTTCTACCCATAGCCCCCAAGCGCATGACCAAGATACGCGGATTCAATATGGAGGATCAGGAACTCGAGTCTCTTCAGATTTTGCATGAGGTGATCAGCGACCTCATGAGTCCGATTTCCGACGAAAGAAGTCACGACGGATACGAGATGCTTTGTAATGACGGAAATTATAGACATTGCTTTCCGGTGATTTCAACATGGCTCGCCGATCATATGGAAAACGCAAACCTCCACGCAATCAACGTCAACCGATGCCCTAGCTGTACTGCTAAACCCGACGAATTGGGTACCATTTCCGACGATAAGTTTCCCCTTCGAGACCATCGATTGTATGCAGAGGCATTGCAGACTAAGGACCATTCGACGTTGACCAATGATGGAGTTAAAAAAATCAATAATGCGTTGTGGCACATGGATATACAACCACGGGACCTGGTACGTGGGGACCTATTGCACAATATATACCTTGGGACGTTTAAGCATCTAATGGACTGGGTTGTTGAATTTTTGGACGATAATGGTCGGTTATCCGACTTTAACGAAATTTGGAAACAGCTTCCCCCGTACCCTGGCTTCACCCCTCCAACAAAGGCATACTCAGCGGTAACACAATGGCAGGGCAAGGAGATGAGAAATTTAGGGCGAGTAATACTTGGAGCATTCACGGCAGCTCTGCGTCGGAAAACAACCCAAAACCGTCCGACCAAGGATCAACTTAGGGACTTCGATCGTGCAATCTCTTGTGTTCGCCACATGGCCGACTTCAGCCTTTACGCTCAATACCGACAACACACCGAGGATACTATTCGTTATATGGACAATTCTTTAAGCAATTTCCATCGATATAAGGATGTATTTCTGCAATACCGAGCTGGAAAGGTTGCGCGAAAAGGTGCCAAAGATGCAATCCGACTGTTGGCGTCGGAACAAGCGGAAAGACTGTCGGCAAACCGACACAAAATGTCTGCAGTTGTGAAGAGGAAGCAAAAGGAAATTGATCAAAAGAAAAGAGCGGAATTGATGGAAGAAATGCTAGAGGAAAAGGCCCATTATAATATTCCTAAAATCCATATTTTGTCACATTACGCTGAGCAGATCTCGCAATTCGGTTCACTGCCTCAGTATTCAACAGAGGTATGCGAAGCCTCTCACAAGCCATTGAAGGACGCATACCGTCGAACGAATCACATCAACGCTACCCCACAGATAATTGTCAAATACAGCCGCGACCATAACATGCACATGCACGCTCAGAATCTCAGAGAATACCTGTCGAATGCAGACTGCGAAGTGCCTTCAGATATCATCAATTTGGTCGGAAAACCGACCGTCGCTATCGAAAAGTCCAAGAACACCAAAACCTACGTGAAACTTCAAGGGCGTGTGGATATGTCAAAGATATCGACTGTTACACAGCTTGCAGACAGCCATCGGATACCCGACCTTTTTGATCTTCTTTCCCGACGGTTTGCATCACACGGTGACCAGACCGCAAGAATTATAAATGATTCCACATTGGAGTGTTTCTCGAGTCTTGTCATTCCTGTTTCCAATTTTCAAGGCGGGGAAATTAACTCACATGTTGCGCGCAGTACAGGCCCCTTTTTATTTCGCAAAGGTACACAACGCGCCGACTGGGTGTGGGTTAGGAGACGGCAAGCGTCGGATTCCCTACGAGGGACGCTTAATGGCCGACTTCCGGGAAAGCTTAATGCGCTTTTTAAATTGCGTACATTACACCATGGAATCCATTTGTTTGCGCATGTTAGTTTGCTCGAGGCATACGGCGGCTCAAGGCCATCAGGACCTGAAGGAATGATAAGAGTCGGATTCCCGACGAAGGACATGTCGGTTTTAATTCGCATTAGTGAAATCGTAGGGATTGCACATCTAATTCCGTTAGAGCCTGGAGAGCGCTGGTTGGTCAACAACCGTATTGATTTTGAAACCTGGCATGACATTTATGACGATGTATTTTAGTTTAATCTGTATATAGCGTGTGTGTATATAGAAAAAAAATAAAATGATGTCCGATGATATAATTGAAATAATAAAATGATGTCCGATGATATAATTGAAATGGTTAAATGGCCGGTTTCAGTCCGTTTTCGGACGCTTAACCATCGGGAACACATAAATTACAAATAACCAATTGGAACCGGGAATAAATATTGTGTTGAAAATTATAAGGATCATGTTCGGGGAAATCAACTTACAGCGGAGGACAAGAATTCAAGATTCTTATAACGTCGGATTCTGCCTTGAAAGCGTCCGAACGAAGACCATTACATTGTTTGTCTTATAACGGCATAACGGTAATGATCGACCTTATAACGGCATAACGGCAATAACGGAGCCGTGCCTTATAACGGACCACCAGGCCTTATAACGGCACTATTTTCTTCCTGATGAAAACGGACCTCATGATGCCCCAACACCGCGAGACACTCTGCCCCCTATGCCTGAAGACCGGCCATCCGGAACCAGCATGCAGAAACCCATCACGCTGCGCCTACTGCCCGGACAACCATGAAACTACCCACCACAAGTGCAAAGTCCTGGGATGCAAGAAACAGGGAAGAGTATGCCCCACACAATCGTCTCATGCGGCAATTGCAACAACGCACAAGGACATGCAGCAACCTGCCACAAATGCCCCAGACACCCTCAATTCAAGCCTGAACAAACATCAGCAAGACCAGAACCACCCACACCCTACACCCCCCACCGCCCGCCCACCAACCCAGACAGGGAATGGCCCAAAAGCCACCGAACCATTCAACGAAGCAGCCTTCCTTGCAGAAATGCTTGTAATTGCAGAAGTTGTCAAAGCCAACCCTCCAAACGCCAATCAAATGCAAGAATAATGCCAGATACACCCACCCAAAGGCATTGGGGCGAAGGCCGCCCCCTCATCAGAATTCTTCAAGCAAATACAGGACGATCTCACACAGCATTTCAAGCAGTACTGGTAGCCGCTGCTGAAACCGGGGCTAACTGTGATGACCAGGTCCCGGTGGACAGGTCGAAGTATCGAGTGCGCTTGTGGGAACGTGCGTTCCAACGATGTGTGAGATCGGGGATGAGGGATGCGTATCGGCGGTTGAGATCTTCGAGGATCTGGCGGTGGGCGAAGTCAAGTACGGGCAAGGCAAGGTGGTCGGGGACAAGACGGAGGATGATAGTCCGGCAGGAGCGGGGCATGGGACGAGGTCACGGGAGTCCGAGGGTTGGGCTGTCTAGGCCACAGGTAAGACAAGGAGAGATTGTATTATTGTAAACAACTTGTAAGGTACAGGTGAGGGGCGAAGACAAGTTGTTGCATGAGGAGGAAAGGAAAGAAAGAGAAGACAGAGGGGAGAAAGCTCTTATTATATAGAGCTTTCGACAGGAGCAAGAACAAGATAGAATCGCATCGTCGCATTGTGCAATGACTGCGCAACGACTGCGCAAGGTACAAAGGCTAGAACATGATTGCAAATCAACTGCGCAATGGAAGTAACTAGAAACAGGTAGAAACTAAAGGAAAGACAAAGAGGAACATTGCGCAGTGACTATGTCGCGATACTGGAACCTTCTGGAGGTTACCAGCAGTTTCCATACTAGGAAGTCGAGTAGTGACAGGGATGCGGGCTGTCGTGGTACAGGTCTTCTAGATACGGACTAGGGCGGAGGCTAGGTAAGCGAGGATGTACATGAGTAGTAGTAGGAGCTTAAACTCCTCGGGACTGAGGATCAGATGCACGTGGATCCAGTGAGGCCGATTGCGAGGCAGGCGACGGTAAGGGATGGGGGCCGGAGGTTCCTGGGTGATGCTGGAATGTCGATTCATGACAACACGGCACATAGCGATGGAATATATTAGTACTTGGTCTCATTTCCGTTTGTTTCTGTTCCTTTTTTAAATTTACATGCTGGATCGATATGGTTACGTCTACGTTTGTTTTCTTTTATATTGCTCGATAGACCGATTTGTCAGGACTGGTTGCGCTTTTCGAATTTTGTCAGTACTTGCATATGTTTTCATACTTGTCGCTGGATTTTTATATTCCGTCTTTTTTAGGCCATAGCCGGGAGGCTGTATGCCATATATTTTGTACATAACAATAATATAATCGGATTCAAAAAAAAAAAAAAAAAAAACTTGTCTCTGCTCCCCACTTGTACCTTACAAGTTGTTTACAATGATACAATCTCTTCTTGTCTTACCCGTGGCCTAGACAGCCCTCCCTCGGACCCTCGTGACCTCGTCCTTCGCCCATGCCCAGCACCCTGACCACCCGCCGCTACTTCCTCGCCCCCGGAGCCCCCCCGAATCGACTTCACGCCTGCCCCACCTCCTCGTTCCCTCCTGGACACATACAACCGAGTTAACGAGTCCAGGCTCAACTCCCTCTATCCCGCCCTCACTCCCCGCCCTGCTACGCTCATTAACCTAGCCTAGGACCTGGTCATCACACCTGATTTCAATCCAATTGAACGAATTTGGACATTGATGAAAAGAAGAATTCAAAGACGACGAGGACAAAGACGTATGACCACTGTAGGGGAAATGCGAGAGGTATTGGTTCAAGAGTGGGCTGCTATAAGTATCGAGGAAATTGATATTGAAATTATTAAGCTTCCAAATATTATGGCTAGATGTATTGCGGTCAACGGTAATAATTATCATGCATAAAAAGAATATATATTCAATTGTAAATAATAAGTTTAATCCAAGCAAACGCCACAGATATAAATTAAGGAGTGAGCAAAGGCCACACTTTATCCCGTTATATCATTTACGTCTTGAGTATGTATTTTCTTATGTTTTTCCTACTTTCGTTGAGGGATCCTACAGTAGTTATATCTTTTACAATGAAAGCCCCTTTATATTTTCCACTAATGCTAGCTCTTTCTGCTAACCTCTTTTGAACTAGCAAAAATTCCACTAGCTTACTTTATAACATGGTGAGCAGACATTAAATAGATCGTCAAGTAGTCTCCCTCTCCCAAGTGTAAAAACAGAGTTTTGTGCCAATGGCACTCAACCTGTACAGAACGTTTATTTTTGCCTGGTCAAAGAGATCATAGTACCGTTCTCTCATTTGCTGATCAGCTGCTTGCCGATTAGATGCATGCTGTATGTGGTTGGATGCCTTGACCTCCAGGAAAAACACAGGATGCTCGTCATGGCTAACAACAAAAATTGTGGTAAAATCCGTTGCCTTGGACTGTTCCGGGCGCTTCCATTGTGGTACAACCATGAACCTGTCCTTGATTGGAAATAAATAATTAAGTAAGGCGTTGTAGGGTCCGTAAAAACGTGATTCGTCCATGTTGCTGTGGAGTTTAGCTAGATCGAAGAAAAGAATAATTTCTTAGGGCCATGGCATGATGCTGTAATCTGAGCTAACTGGATCAATAATTAGTAGATTTGTATAGGTAGAGTATATTCGTACTCAACTAATCTTGGAGGGTTACTGTTTTTTATATGCCGCTATATATCAAGTAGTTTCCTGCTGTGTTGTGTAGAGAACGAAGTACCAGGAGGTAGTGTAGGGAAGAGGGACGGTAGGGAACAAGGCTAGGACGGTAGCTGTTGAGTGTTGAGGCTTCTGTATGTAGCTAGCTGGGCTTGGCAAACTAGAAAGGCTTTACTTAGAGGGAAGAGGTCTCCTGATACTTAGAAAATACAACATACTTTTCTGTCACCTTCACGAGTGATTTAAGGGAACTGGGACCATACACTTTTCTGTAGCAGCTTTACAACTCACCGTTTGGAAGCGGGCACATGGTGTTCTGGCACACAGTCCGCTACTTACTTCTTTCACAATAGCAATAATAATAATAATAACAAAGTTACTGTAGTAAGAAGTACGCAATATGTACTCTACGTAAGTAGGCACCTACCTTAAGTACTTGGGTATATATAAATACATATATACTTACTTCCGACTTACTTACTTAGATGAGTACGTCATACTTCTTATAGGCATGAGACTACTTTATAAGGTAAGTACTTCTTAGTGGTCTCGTGCTCATGATATCCTCTCGTAGAGGCCACTTCTGCAACGCCATGATACTCATGAGAGCGATAAATAGGTATGACAACATCATGGTTGACTAGAGGTAAGGTACTCCAAATGGGGGGTGAAAGTCTTGGCATTATCTACTTGCCGCATACAGACTAGTATCCTACCGAATGCAGAGGAAACCCAGTCATGGGGGGACTTGCGGTAAGGGTTCGGACGCTTGATTTTTCTTTTCCCTCCCTCTACCAACTTTTCATGACCACTATCCTCATCCCCAGCTTCACCACTTGAGTTTCCGTCCAATAAACAAAACACCATTCCAACATCAAGGATCACAAAACAACGGAGACTAGTGTACGGTGGGAAGGTGGGGGTTCAGGGTTTGCTTGTAAGTTCTCCCCTCCAGAATGGAAAGACTGAATCTTCACTTAATGGCGATTTAAACAATTTGTCTCCTCAACTCGTACTCGCCCCCAGTCTCAATCCGGACCTGGAACTGCACCCGGATCTCCATGGTGATGATCATTCAGTATGATATTTCCCTCGATTATGACCATATTCTCCACAATTGCTACATCTTTGATTTCCAACACCCATACGTGGAATATCTAGATTCTACCCTCCTTGCAGTTTTGCAATTTTTCGTTGATCCCCACTGACCATCCTTTTAACCTTAGACCTGCCCATAACACTTCGTTCCTTTTGAGGAGGCTTGAAAGACTCCAATTTATTATTTCTGGTAGTTATCCTATCTAACGAATTGGGAGTAGGTTTTGTTGTGGATAGGTATCAATCCAAGCGTGATTGGAAAAGAAATAAGGGATATAGGCACGTGAATTGGGGTGATTCGGTTTCTGAAGTTGAAAAGCATGAATAAACGAAATTGCATGACCACACGGAATGAAGTTGGCTTGAAAATTGCCGCAAGTATATGTTCGGAAAATAAAATCAACTTCAAAGGTCTTATGGTTGTAGGGGGTGATGATATGCCTTTCTGATTGATGAAATTTGAACTGTATTAGCTCTTGCCCATTTATCTGTATGTAGGAAACGTTTACGTATCAATAGGGGAGGGTGGCAGTCGAGTATTCGGTTTGGCAGTAGTAGGAGGTTGGGCATACAAAACCTCCGTTTCCAGTTGCATGCTTGGTTCCTATAGCCCCCATACTCCTACCCCATATTTATAGGCCTCGACTGACATTAGACGCCAAAATACAACGCCTGGGCTAATTGGACGTGGGATAGGAGGGGTGGCGGCAGGAGAACAGTTTGGCAGTGGTGGGAGATAAAGGCGATCGGTGACCTCAAGCTCAATGGCTGTTGGCAGTGCAGCACTTTTGGTGCTAGAGAGTTGTCATCGGAGGACATGTTGCAAAAGTCCATTCTTGCAGGTCACTAGGGAAGAGGCGGTGAGGGCTAGTGAAGGTAGAAATGCTGAGTATGAGTGAGCAGGAGTGGGAAGTCCCTTCGGTAACCTTATATACTACACTTGTAGGTAGGTAGCCTTGTGCTGGGTACGTGCACAAGAAAGAACAATCTGTTCTCAGCTCTCGAGCAAGGTATGCTATTCCACCTTTGGAAGACTAAGAATTCCTTGTCGGACACCCACTAAACCATTTAAGATTTCGCACTGCCCAAAATGGAGCCCTTGGGATCCGAATTTGGATCCTCCTCCGATGAAATATTAATCCCTTTAGTCCATAAATGAAACCCCGCGATACCCAACAGCGTAATCAAGCTAATGGTACGGAATGAGATTACGTGGGAAGAACTCTCCTGTCGTACCATTAGCGCGTGCTGCTAGTGAGCAAAGGGTAAAGCGCAGTAGTAAGCGTCGTCCATAAGTGGCTCCCTTTCACGACAAGGCTAGGCTTTTTTAGGAACGAGTGGAGCCTGAACGGTGCTGAAAACAGATCTTGCTCCAATCCTAGCAGCTCCCATTTGGGCACCGCTGGCCACAATCCTTGCATACTCAAGATGCAATTTGTAATTTGTTGGTGGTCAAAAAACCAAATTGTTCCCAAATCGTGTGGCACGGGTAACCGGTCCCCAGGGTATTCCCAATCGTGTGGCACGGGTTACCCAGTTCCCAGGGTATCAAGATCGTGTAGCACGGTATGATCGAGCAGTCAAAAAACCAAATTGTTCCCAAATCGTGTGGCACGGGTAACCGGTCCTCAGGGTATTCCCAATCGTGTGGCACGGGTTACCCAGTTCCCAGGGTATCAAGATCGTGTAGCACGGTATGATCGAGCAGTCAAAAAACCAAATTGTTCCCAAATCGTGTGGCACGGGTTACCCAGTTCCCAGGGTATCAAGATCGTGTAGCACGGTATGATCGAGCAGTCAAAAAACCAAATTGTTCCCAAATCGTGTGGCACGGGTTACCCAGTTCCCAGGGTATCAAGATCGTGTAGCACGGTATGATCGAGCAGTCAAAAAACCAAATTGTTCCCAAATCGTGTGGCACGGGTAACCGGTCCCCAGGGTATTCCCAATCGTGTGGCACGGGTTACCCAGTTCCCAGGGTATCAAGATCGTGTAGCACGGTATGATCGAGCAGTCACAAAATCAATTTGGTCGCAGATCGTTTGGCACGGTGCAATCGAGCAGGTACTCGAGTAGCCCCAGGATCAAGAGTAATTTGTTGGCGGTCAAAAAAACAAATTTGTTCCCAATCGTGTGGCACGGGTTACCCCGTCTCCAGGGTATCAAGATTGTGTAGCACGGTATGATCGAGCAGTCACAAAATCAATTTGGTCGCAGATCGTTTGGCACGGTGCAATCGAGCAGGTACTCGAGTACGGTAGCCCCAGGATCAAGAGTAATTTGTTGGCGGTCAAAAAAACAAATTTGTTCCCAATCGTGCACGGGTTACCCCGTCTCCAGGGTATCAAGATCGTGTAGCACGGTATGATCGAGCAGTCACAAAATCAATTTGGTCACAGATCGTTTGGCACGGTGCAATTGAGCAGGTACTCGAGTACGGTAGACCCAGGATCAAGAGTAATTTGTTGGCGGTCAAAAAAACAAATTTGTTCCCAATCGTGCACGTGTTACCCCGTCTCCAGGGTATCAAGATCGTGTAGCACAGTATGATCGAGCAGTCACAAAATCAATTTGGTCGCAGATCGTTTGGCACGGTGCAATCGAGCAGGTAACTAGTCCCGTTCCCAGGGTATCAAGAGTAATTTGTTGGCGGTCAATAACCCAATTTGTTCCCAATCGTGTGGCACGGGTTACGTCCCCAGGGTATCAAGATCGTGTAGCATGGTACGATCGAGCAGTCACAAAAGCAATTTGGTCGCAGATCGTGTGGCACGGTACGTCCTCTTCAAGGAGGGATGCAGAGTGATTCATTCTCTAGTTTAACACTCCGTGTGCTCGGCCTGTTTATACATAGTAGATAATTGTTTGGAGAACGATATGGAAAAGGAGACTGCAAATAATTCTTGTAAATAAAAAATGAAAAAAACTCCCAGATGCATGTCAATTCACATAAGTACCCATAGTCTGGGCACGAGAACAATCGGCTGGGTTCAAGACTGTGTCGCCTGTACTCGTCGAATCTTTTGCTGGCAAGAAATTTAGCTGAAGCCTTTGTCTCATATGGAGGAGGTTTGTTCGCACGTTTTAACCCTCTGTACTTGTTGCTCTTCTGAGCTGGCAGAAGTGGGGCGGTCACGAGACTAGCAACGGTTTGCCGGGTAATAGTGTTGTTTCTTGTGAATGTGTGGTTGGATGCCTTTTGGAACCACTCGTCGTTCATATCGAGAGGCGGGACTTTTGTCAACATGAACTCTGTGTTTGAATTCGACATTGTCGGTCGAAGGTTGTTTGGCGAATTCGGTTGAAAATTGTTCCCAGTTGTTCTGTGAGCGTGTGAAAGTGTTTTTGAAGTAATGAATCGGGAAAGGACTTGGGCAATGAGAACAAATATAGGAAGAGATCCCACAATCCCGCGGATGGAGCATAATCGTTTACAACACCACCAATAATGTTGCCCCAATTATAAGCCGTCTTCTTTTCTTTTTCCTGCTGCAACTACCCGCAGAATGATTTATAATTTGTTGTTTGGTGAGTAATATGCGGGGGCGGGGGTGTCTAGAAGCTGTATCGATATCAATGTAAAAAGTGGTATAGTTTTTGAAATGCTGACGAGGATGTGATCGACCTGTCATGTGGAGTTTGCTGCTTGGCATTTGAAGGTACGATAACAAAGCCTCTGGCTGCAATGTGACCATCCTGTACCAGTTCGTCTCCAGCTCATGCCAAATATGTTTGGGTAAAACGATTCCAAGCGACTGAAGAAGAGATTTTATGGTGCCAGAGGCTATAGATCTGGCGCTGTGAGCCATACCGGTTCACGACAATCTGCTCCTAACTGCAATCAATCCCATTGCCAGAATATATAACGAGTACAAGAATATATATCATCTTCTTGCGTCCACATTTGGCATCTTGGGGGCCCATTCTTGACATAGTGAAGTCACGTGGGTACTGTATGCCTCACACTGCGTTTGGTACCTTTTCTGGAACCACACGGGATGCACTACAGCGGCACGAGACACGGTCTAGGCTAAGAACTTAGTTTTGTTCCGGCTAAAATACAGGGGAATGTACGAATGTAATCTAGTGCAAGAAAATGGAATGAGACGGCACGAGTGCAGATTGATACTGCAGCTAGGGACTACTGTTTTGGGAATCACACTGAGACTGCAGCTAGGGACTACTGTTTTGGGAATCACACTGAGACTGCAGCTAGGGACTACTGTTTTGGGAATCACACCGAGATGCCAAGAAGAGTACAGTTTTGGGAATCACACTGAGATGCCAAGAAGTTCCCCGGAGGTATGGAAGAAGTATTTGACTTGTGCTCTACGGAGTTCGAGCGTTTAATTAAAAATGAAAGTAACTAAAATGTCTGTCCCCTAATCCCCAGTTACCACTATAGCAGACGTTCTGTACATCCTCCCCTCCAAATATTCGGCCACTTCTATCAAGATTGTTGTTCATTCTTCCGTAGAGAGTGTAGTAACACTTGGCTGCTTTCTTATGAGGCCTGACATCAAATGTTCCCATTCGCTCATGACATCCCTTTGAAGCTTTGTTAGAAATACACATTGCAAGAATGAACGGAGACTAACCTCAGCTGCTCGAGCCTTTGGAGCTCTGTACGCTTGAGCCTTTGGAGCTCTGTACGATCGAGCCTTTGGAGCTCTGTACGCTCGAGCCTTTGGAGTTCTGTATATAGCTCTTGTAACCGCTTTGTACACTGTTTGCGATCCTCTTTGTCCGAAGACAATTGAAATAACCCTTGTTCGACTTCAATCTCCTGGTTCACCAATTTGATGGCGTCTTGTGGCACTGGTTGAGAAAAAGTGGTTGTGATGCTGGACGTTGGGGCGTCAAATGGCTTGCAAGTTCGAGACTGAGCCTTTGTTCCTGAAATCCATTTGGGGCATATTGCGTGGCGGAGAAGTTTGTGCATTGGTTGACTGGAATTGAGGACGGCTTTAAAGGCTTATGTTGATGTTGGATTTGGGTATTTACTGTTCAATAATTCAGAAGGATTCCCTCACGGTATATATATCTAGTTTCCAAAATAGCATACGAGCAAATTGCTGAGCTTTGAAGACAGACACTGCCATATGCATGCGGCACAAATCTATCATGCGGCAAAGATCGCTTCAGTTATTTTCAAGCTGGAACGTGAACAGAAAATTGTTGTTCCAGACGATCATAACGCCTGAGGGCGAGGCTAGGGGTATGGTGTAGGTAATTATAGCTCTTTTGAACAAAAAGCGGTGCTGAATTTGTGTCAATTTCGTCAATTTGTTCAGTATAGGGACAAAACCCTGCATGGACTGTGCTATTGTCTACAGATTCTTAGCACGTTGTTTTATAAATCATATATACCTAGGCAAATAATTAGGAAACACGGGAGCCTACCCATACTTCTTCCATGTTAGAATCGAGTTCGTAAAACTATTTTAAACCGCTCAAAGCTCCTCGATGTTCTTACGTATGGGTGATACTATTCTGAGATGTTCTTACGTTTGGGGCAATGCAAGCACCTAAGTAAGTAGTTATGTGAATAACAGTTATCAAGGGAACGTAGGATTCGGATATAAAGGGCCTCATGGCCTCCTCGTGTAGAACCTTCAATCATCAGGCAAAACTTCCACCACACACGCAGGCAATTGAACTCAAACGGCATCCTTTTCCAGGCAACAGCTCCCTATTCTCCCTCCACACGCACCGTTATATATGGCACCCGCCGCACGCTCCATGATGACACGTTCCACATTCAAAGGTGCACATGAGACCGGAGTCACGACAAGAAAGCGGAATTCAAACTCAAAAATAAACAAAAGAACGGCAACACAACGCCCCAAATCGAACAATTCACAGTTGGTCATCAACCAATCATCGAATACCATCATCGATCTTACCTCCGAAGCATTGGTCATTCAACCACCAAACACCATCATCGATCTTACCTCCGAAGCGTTGGTCAATCAACCACCAAACACCATCGATCTTACCTCCGAAGCGTTGGTCAATCAACCACCAAACACCATCATCGATCTTACCTCAGAAGCGTTGGCCAATTCATTTACACCTAAAGCTATCATTTCTACAAACACAACTATCTATTGGAGGACTAGGAATGTTATTGACTTGACTACTGAACATTGACTTAATAACTCAAGATTGGGGGCATGGGGCTTTGTTTTATTTGACACATCATTTCAAGGGTGTAAGAAAGAAGAAACGTGGATCAAGGCAGGGAGGAAATGTAGGGAGGGGCATGGGGCTTCGGTTGATTTGACACGAAATGATTGATTGATTCAAATCATTTCAAGGGTGTAAGAAAGAAGAAACGTGGATCAAGGCAGGGAGGAAATGTAGGGAGGGGTATGGGGCTTTGGTTGATTTGACACGAAATGATTGATTGATTCAAATCATTCCGAGGGTGTAAGAAAGAAGAAACGTGGATCAAGGAAGGAAGGAAATGTAAGAAAGTAGTATATAGTGACTATTTAGTTGGAAACTACGTTGGGCCACCCGTGCTGAACCCATATTCATCCTCGTTCTCTGCCTTGATTGGCTTCTCCCCGATGTCAGTAACCTGAGACTGAAAGGCATTATATCTCGCCTCCATCGTTATTGCGACCTTGTAGAGCATCCTATCGGCATTTGTATTATTCTGGCCATAGATTTTTCGAAAGTCCGTCCTTGTTTCCCATGTGACTTGCCTATCCTTAGAGGTCTCATGAACCAACAGCACCTTGACGTAGGTCACGGGAAATCTATGGCCGGACTTCTTAGCGTGGGGCTCTGGGGGTTTAATATCGCTGAGATCGCCTTTGAATGCCACACCAAGAATCCCGTGGCAGGAATAGCCTTCTGCCAAGGACTTCTTACTTGTCAGTGGTTTGACCGCCGTTGTATCCCATATTCGAGTCATTTTGCTTCCAGCAGTAAGTCGATACCTCCAATATTGAGGTCTATCGTTTGGCCCCTCTCGAACAACCAATTGCACACTGCCCCATCCACCTATTTTTCGGCTTCCTTCCACTTTATAATCGTTCTCAGGTCCTGACTGAGGGTTCAAACGAAAAAGATGTTCTCCCGTATCAAGTATTTCTATCGGGTCAGAAGCAGTTCCAGTGCCTTTTCCTTTCTCCACGGCTTCGGCTCCTTGCCCAGAACCTTTCTCCACGCCTTCGGCTCCTCCAACTCCTTGCTCTTCTACGGAGGCTCCTCCTCCAACTCCTCCTCCAACTCCTTGCCCTTCTCCTCCTTCTCCACTTTTTCCCCTTTCTCCTTCTCCTCCTTCTCCTCCTTCTCCTTCTCCTGCTCCCTGTTCTTCAGTCTCATTCTCATCCACGTCCATGTCGTCAAATATGCCATCTAGTTCCATTTCCTCATCTTCGTCTAAAACACCATGGATGCCTTCCCAGAGCTCGTCTTGTTCCTCGAGAGTAATTTGAGTCCCACTTGCTTGTTGAGTGAATTTGTTTGTGAGGCCGGCTATCAGTTGAGTTCCACGCTCGGTTTTCTGTAATTTCTCCATCAGAATAGCTCTTTTCTCTCGTATTGTCCGGTTTTTTTTGGTGGCAGCATCGATACCGGTTTGTGCCTTTTGTGCCTTCGGCTTTGGAGCTTTCGGAGTTCCCCTTCTTGGCGGCATTGTGTCGATTCGATATAGCTTTTAGGAATTCAAGGTTGGGTACGAATACTGATGAAGGTGGAGAATGGATTCGATATAGCTTTTAGGAATTCAAGAAGTGTTGGGTACGAATACTGATGAAGGTGGAGAATGTCCTGTGTTTTCGTGTTGGTGTAATCATTTTCCTTTTTATATACTTTTTTTATCGTACAATTCGTACAGGAGCCTAAAATGGCAACACCGGAGCCTAAAGTGGCGATGAAGATTTTAAGGTAGGCGGGGCCAATTTCGGACAAGTGGGAGCGCTTTCTGGCTGCCCTGGTCAAGAGGCTATAAGCGACTGCAGAAATAGAGAACAACGGAAATATACCCAAAAATAATCTTATTTGCAATAATCCACGAGAATATCATACTATGCAGAATCGCCGCACCCTTTGGCCATCAATAAATGGCCGTGCACCTGCGCCTCCACCTAGTTTTGTACCGTCTCCGCCGAGTTTCGTACCCTCTCCACCTTCTCTCGTTTTATCTCCCCCATCTGCTTCAACAGTTACAGAAATCACTGCCACCTCAAGTAAAGAACCGTTCTTGAGAAGTGGATCTCCATGGCGAAACTTTGAGCGAATTCTTAATATTGAGCAAGGTGGTCCGGCTACTCTCGCTCGCTATAGATCACGATCTGAGATATATGCAGTGAAATCGATGAAGAAGGGAAAAATTGACATTGAGTTGTGCAAAACACAACACAGAAACCTTGTCAATGTGCAGCATGTGTTTGAAAATGGAGTTGATGTTTACCTCATCATACAGTACATGGATGTTTGCCTAACTCAAATAATTGCATGTCACAAGTTTACGGAACCTCAAATCGCTGTTATTGTAAGAAATGTAAGGCTCAATCCCATGGCTATAGTATATATCCCGCAAATGACTTATATTTGTTAATAGGTTCTCGACGGACTTTGCTTCATCGAGGCTCTTGGTTTCAAGCATGGAATAATCAAGACTTCGGAAGTTCTCCTGTCAAGCTCAGGAGAAATACGGCTCGCAAACTGGATGATGGGATTGAAGGCTGGCGCTGGCACAATCACAGATCCTACAGCCACGTCGACCGATGCACAAGCACTGGGCACACTGGCAGTCCAAATTATGAACAGGACCGACGACTATCCAAATTCGGAACTTGATAAGGGCTGCTGGTCATCGCAGGGGTCCAATTTTATTGCTTCAACATCCTTCGCCGACCTAGCAACACTTTCAAGGCATGCATTTCTATCGAACACGGGGCTGAATGGGGTCGATCTCATCAACTGCATTATGATCGCTAAATTATCCACCAAGTTCGAATGGAGTTTAAGTGGGATTGAGTGAAAAGGCACGTGCGAGAGTTAAATGAATCAGAAATTTAATATCCTATTATCTCCCGAATTCTATATGCGTAATTGTAAAAACGAATGTCCGTTCATGTGTATCGGATGTCCTTGATAACCTGACACAACTCTGATACCTCCTTGGAATTCCAGCTATGGGGTTACACCGTTAAAAGGAATAAGTAAGAATTCGTCGAGGTGAAAGGTTTGATTTGAGCGAGAATGAGCGATCAAATTCGTTGACTGGAACGAGAATTCGGAGAGGCGAAAGACTGGAATGAGCGAGAATTCGTAGTTTGCTGGCTGATAGCAGTCTCGTGGGCTGATAGGACGTTCTTAATCGGTTTTATAGGCTTTTGTACATCTTGCTACACATTTTTCGTGGAGGCGAGGCTATCATTTTGCTGCCGTACGGAGATGTTAACAGTTCTGTGCGGAAATGTTAGCATTGGTGCAAGGAACTCTATGTATTACCGTATTTTATTTTTGAATTTTGTCATATACTTCATGGATATCCTCATAAGAACTCATACACTTCCTACTAAGAATTATGTTTTCAATACTTTCACTGTGCCGAATTCCTCTGAGGTTAACATGACGATTCAAGAGCGTCCGGTGGTAAGGTCATTGTACCATTTGTTACTACAACATAGGTCTACAGAGTGACATTTTACTTGTCAATACTTTTCACTCTGCCGAATTCCTCAGAAGTCATCAATTTCACAATGATATCAACCAAATATGTGCGATAGACGTCATGTGATAAAATTATGTATATTCCCAACTGCTATATCTTCCGAAACATCAAACTTCCACCCGAGCTGAGACTAACTTTCGCCCTGAAATCTTCCTCCGATGCCCCCATGTCCAGGAACGTTTGCCCCACGGAGGTCTCTTAAGCCATTAATACTGCGGAAGCCATTGCAAGTAACATCATCACCATTTTGGTGGAAGCTACTCTCGCAGCGTGTCCCGTTTGGGACGGATCGGAGGTTGGGTGAGTCTTGGTATGATTAAAAACAGACGTTGTATTGTAGTTACTTGTATAGTTCGTGGTGTGGTTCGAATTCGTTGCATTCAGCTTGGGAAAAGTGGAGTTGTTGTCCCAGTGGCTAAGACTGGTGGGAAATAGTAAAAAAAGGCAACTCAAGGTTGAAGTGAGCGAACTTGAGGTTGAAGTGGGCGATGGGGTAGACATAAGTGGATAGCTGAGAATGGTAGGAGTTGATAACAATGGGCAACTAGAGGCTGAGGTGGAAAGTGATGGTGTGGAGATAAGTGAATGGGCCATATTATTGCAATGGGTAGTGAACGGTACTTTTTTGGATGTACAGCTTGCTTTGTATGCCTTGTTCGGTTTGTTTGTTGTCACAGAAAGAACGAGACTGTAACAGAATAATGATGCTATTTAACCAGGACAGAAGTGTTAGCTAGCGTCAAATTTAAGTAGTCAAGTAATGGACCCCGAGGATCCCAAATCAATCCTCTTGAATCGCTAGTAACCATAACTAGAACGTAACGACGGCGCTTCGTTATAGGTCACTTTTCAGCGGCGAAATTGGGCGGTGGGATTTAGCGACTACATACATAGACCTTGCCTACCGAGCATTCTGTCCGCAGTTGAGCTGATAGACTACGGGAGTGCACAGATCACCAGCTGCATAGCGTTCAAATCACTTTCCCTCACACCCGAGTACAATAGAGCGATGAAAGTGATCGGACAGCACTAAGAGATTCACATACTTGGTACCAGCAATGGGATCGGCGAAATGCTTGAGAGGTAAGGCAACGGACCTGCCAAGATTTTTCATGACTTTATTTTTTTTTTTTTTTTTTTTTTTTGTATTCTATGCCGGTACCAAGTACAACTTTCGCTCCGTTGTCTGGAAGGATAGTTACTGTAACCATGGATCCAGTTCTGCCACCTGCTGTGCCTCTCATGCATCTGCGCCCGGTGAGCATGCACTCAGTTACCAAATGATAACTATAGACCCCAGTAGAGTACTGCCTCCCATGGTTTCACCAATCTGCGCTCCATCAGCATGCGCTCAGTTACAAGTTGTTCGCAAATGATAACGATAGATCCCAGTTCTGCCACCTGCTGTGCCTCTCATGCATCTGTGCTCGGTGAGCATGCACTCAGTTACCAAATGATAACTATAGACCGCAGTACTGCCTTCCATGGTTTCACCAATCTGCGCTCCATCAGCATGCGCTCGGTTACAAGCTGTTCGCAAATGATAACGATAGACCCCAGTTCTGCCACCTGCTGTGCCTCTCATGCATCTGTGCTCGGTGAGCATGCACTCAGTTACCAAATGATAACTATAGACCCCAGTAAGTAGAGTACTGCCTCCCATGGTTTCACCAATCTGCGCTCCATCAGCATGCGCTCGGTTACAAGCTGTTCGCAAATGATAACGATAGACCCCAGTTCCGCCACCTGCTGTGTCTCTCATGCATCTGCGCTCGGTGAGCATGCGCTCGGTTACCAAATGATAACTATAGACCCCAGTAGAGTACTGCCTCCCATGGTTTCACCAATCTGCGCTCCATCAGCATGCGCTCGGTTACAAGCTGTTCGCAGATGATAACGATAGACCCCAGTTCCGCCACCTGCTGTGTCTCTCATGCATCTGCGCTCGGTGAGCATGCGCTCGGTTACCAAATGATAACTATAGACCCCAGTAGAGTACTGCCTCCCATGGTTTCACCAATCTGCGCTCCATCAGCATGCGCTCGGTTACAAGCTGTTCGCAGATGATAACAATAGACCCCAGTTCCGCCACCTGCTGTGTCTCTCATGCATCTGCGCTCGGTGAGCATGCGCTCGGTTACCAAATGATAACTATAGACCCCAGTAGAGTACTGCCTCCCATGGTTTCACCAATCTGCGCTCCATCAGCATGCGCTCGGTTACAAGCTGTTCGCAAATGATAACGATAGACCCCAGCTCTGCCACCTGCTGTGTCTCTCATGCATCTGCGCTCGGTGAGCATGCACTCGGTTACCAAATGATAACTATAGACCTCAGTATGGTTTCACCAATCTGCGCTCCATCAGCATGCGCTCGGCTACCAGTTGCTCGAAGCGGATCCCATGGGTCCCAGTTCTGCCACCCTCGACTTCATCGGTTACAAGTGGGACACATAAGTTTTCCCTTTGTATGCCGCATGGTTGCAAAATGCTAACTCATGGTAGATACAGAATGTTCGCAAAGCCGGTTGGGTAGTATTTATGAGTGCTCGATATTATCAACCTCGTCGCTCGGTCATTAACAGAACTCTATAAATCATTTCCCACTTCCATCTCCACGAAATCTGATCCTGCTAAACAAAATCATTCTGATAGATTCATTACCCGCTTACCTCAATCTTAACGAACCCAGACATTTATCTATCTTAAATTTCCCATTCATTCCAAACGAATTCCGGTCGACATGCCGAAAGCTAGGACAGTCAAACGTACGGTCGTCCCACGGCGGAGTCAACGGCAACCATTTACCAAACCTACTATTCGACGTTCAGGTACCGTGGAACCTCCTGATAGCATGGAACTTGATGAACCCAATGGTCCTGCCTCGGAACCTGAGCCCGCCACAGCCCTCGTCCCGGAGTCCACAATCTCCACCACCGCTGAGCCTGCCGCAGCCCTCGTCCCGGAGTCCACAATCCCCATCACCGCTGCCCCGGAGTCCACAATCCCCATCACCGCTGAGCCTGCCACAGCCCTCGTCCCGGAGTCCACAATCCCCATCACCGCTGAGCCTGCCACAGCCCTCGCCCCGGAGTCCACAATCCCCATCACCGCTAAGCCTGCCACAGCCCTCGTCCCGGAGTCCACAATCCCCATCACCGCTGAGCCTGCCACAGCCCTCGCCCCGGAGTCCACAATCCCCATCACCGCTAAGCCTGCCACAGCCCTCGTCCCGGAGTCCACAATCCCCATCACCGCTGAGCCTGCCACAGCCCTCGTCCCGGAGTCCACAATCCCCATCACCGCTGAGCCTGCCACAGCCCTCGTCCCGGAGTCCACAATCCCCATCACCGCTGAGCCTGCCACAGCCCTCTTCCCGGAGTCCACAATCCCCATCACCGCTGAGCCTGCCACAGCCCTCGTCCCGGAGTCCACAATCCCCATCACCGCTGAGCCTGCCACAGCCCTCGTCCCGGAGTCCACAATCCCCATCACCGCTGAGCCTGCCACAGCCCTCTTCCCGGAGTCCACAATCCCCATCACCGCTGAGCCTGCCACAGCCCTCGTCCCGGAGTTTATAATCTCCACCACCGCTGAGCCTGCCACAGCCCTCTTCCTGGAGTCCACAATCTCCACCACCGCTGAGCCTGCCACAGCCCTCGTCCCGGAGTTTATAATCTCTACCACCGATGAGCCTGCCCCAGCCCTCGCCCCGGAGTCCACAAGCCTCGCCACCGCTGAGGCCACTGCTGAGCCTGCCCCAACAATTCCCACCACCGCTGAGCCTGCCACAGCCCTCGCCCCGCAGTCCACAATCCGCCGCATCAATGCTGAGTCTGCCGGAACCGGATCCCAAGTCATGCTCGTATACGGAGACGGATCTCAGGCAGACCCATATATTCTACTGGGTTACGTTTCGCGGGGCTCTGGTGGTCGTTTTGATCCATTCGTCATGGATGATGACTGCTCCGATGGGAGTGCAACAGAGGTGGATGGAGACTACCATGACAATGAATCAGAGTTGGATGAAGACTACCATGACAATGAATCAGTCTGGGCACGATCTCGGCAATGAATCAAACATTGAAGCAAACTAAGTGAATTATGATAAATCTTCTCGTATTTAATGTTCTCGTATTTAAATATAATCTACCTATCAACCTTTCTGAAACTATTTCTCTGTCTACGTGCACCCGATGATTTAAGTATAGCTGATCTTCCTTTCGAGCGATCTGCGCCTGAAACAGGCTGTGGATCTTGGGCTAGCTGCACTGTAGGTTCGTTTCTAGCACCTCGTAAAGGCTGCACTTTTCTCACATAGTTTGACTTGGCTCATGTCGCTCCCGTTGTTGCTTTCTCTCAAATTATTTAAGATATTTTATGCATCCCGTATGTATGTAAATAAGGTGATCCGTCAAAGACATTTTGCGTAGCAACCACAATTGCCAGGTCAAGTTTAGTGGTGCCGATCACCTTGTGAACCTGACTCGACTTCGAATCCCACATGGTCTCGAATCAACCCACATGACGCAGGTCCAGATCTGCACACGACACACGACATTAGACCCGTCTCCCTCACGGTGTCCACTGAGTGAGCAGATGTTAGGGTTTTCGCCCAGTTCGGGTTTTCCTTGGCAGCAACAATGAGGATTTATCCGAGTTGTCCAAATGGTCTGCGTTTCCTAGTCATCAACGGGGATTTCGTATGTATGCTCATTGCGGAGGTCTTCTTGGTCCAGACGCCATGGCGAGAGCCGCATGCGGGAATTGAATTCAAAAAAAAAAAAAAAACACGGCATTAGAGTACGCACAGCAAGACACTAACGCAAAACAGACGCACAGCAGAACGAATACAGAACGACGCACAGCAGAACGACATCAATGTCACTTGCGATTAGCTTTTCGGTTTCGACCTTCACGATGGATGGAGATTCCGCATCTATAGCAAGTAGGCAACCGCTGGCCTTGGAGACTAGGCAACCGTCACTCAATTAATACAAGGGTTAGGGAAACAAGGCTATCGTGCTGTGCAGTGGTTTAGGGGGTCAGGCTGTCGCGCGGTTCAGTAGTTTAGGGGGGTGAGGCTATTGTGCTGTGCAGTAATCCGTAGTTTGCTCTTATATAAATGGATTGCTAAAAAAAAGCTATAAACGCCAGAATCGCATGCCTAGGTAGTCTCATGTCAGAATCACAAAGGAACAACACCTTAGCCTTTCTGATTACCTAATCTTTTTCTCAGCAACGACTCTGCCAGCCACCATACATTGTCTCATTCCTGTCGCACACACACACAAGCGCACACAAGGCCTCATCCACAAGGTCTCGATCTCATGGATGACGACGTACGCATGGATGTTGCGCAACCCCCACCACCAGAAGGGCATGAGGATAAAGCCATGGAATCTGACTCGGCGGATCATGAAGAGGAATGGGGACCAGAGGATCAAGCGCCATTGCATTCGGATATACGAGCATTCCCGCCAGCATTCCCACCGGATTTGCCATCAGAGCACAATGCGGAGAAAACTTACATTCTCGAGAAATGTGGGCTCAATGAATTACAATTCATCAATCTGAAGGTAACCTCGGCACCACTCGGATTATTTTTTGATTATCTATTTACTAAAGTGACCAACATGTAGAAACAAGCTACAACGTGGTTTGCGACAGAACAATCAAAGGCAGTTTTATATGACACTTGGGCCAATGTGCCCGTGGAGATCAAAAGAGCAGCCTTCTACAAAATGCAGAAAGATATGGACCACAACAAAGCTATGATATCAAAGTTGACGGAACACGGGTGGCTGCCTTTCTGGTTATTGCGGAACAAGTGGCGGACTGCTCGGAGCAATGGTCTCAAAACAATTAAGAATGCGATGGAACTCGATAGCAACAAACAGGTCGAAGATATACGAGCCCAATATGAAAAACAGCTCGATGATATGCAACACAAATACAAAAAACGGCTCGAACTGCTCCAACTCAAGCTTAAGAAGGAGCAACAAAACCAACTGAGACGGATCCAGCTAGCCAGGAAGCAGGTCGAGGTTGAAAGCCTCGTTACTAGGCTAGGCGAGGCATTGAGTAAGATTCCCAAATCAAGACTGTCGAA
Organism: Peziza echinospora; assembly: GCA_024516245.1. NCBI lineage: Eukaryota > Fungi > Ascomycota > Pezizomycetes > Pezizales > Pezizaceae > Peziza > Peziza echinospora. Next base: position 3,261 of record JAJLQT010000092.1, on the reverse strand, counting down.
GAATCAGCTCAAGCTCAAGAAGTTGTGTGAGCGCGAGGTCAATGGAATAGACGAGGATGGCGAGGAGGAGATCAATTCAACAGACGAGGAGGAGGTCATTGGCGAGAATGCGGACTCCATTCATCTTTTGTCGTAGTTATGGCCATGGGTATATGTAGCACGTTTATTGGATTTTCAGGCGTGTGGTATTTCTGGGTTGTAGAAGGAAAAACAATCGGGTTGAAAATGCTCATAACTCATGCTTAATTCTGCAAAAAGTGAAATTGCGGCCACGAGGCCTGATCCGGTTGCCATCCAAATCACAAACAAGAAGCTTGGTGACAGCGAAACCACAACGTCGCAGTCTCGTAAAGCCCGCTTCGCAGTAAGATAAAGTACCGTTGAAAGTACCGCGCCAACAAGTAAGATGAAAAGTAGAATCTATTTTGAATTAGATAGGGGGGCTGCAATGAGGTTGCCACATCTGCTCTGCTTACTGTTGAAAGAATTGTGATTAATTCAATACACCCGCTTTTAAGAATTCCGAAAAACATAAATCCAATTGTCGCAGCAGATATAATAAGGCAAGTGGTATATATAACTGCCATTACTATGCATAATTCATGTGGCACTGTGCTGAAAGTGTCAAAAGTATCCAGCGGAGGTTGCATGCACCTCAACTGGTTACATGCATTCCAAATGTATGAATGTTCGTATCCTGCCACTGAAAAATGAATCTATAGAGATTATTAGCCACGGTCTATATTGGTGGATCATGGGGCTGACGTACTCGCAGAAAAAACATGCTTGGTAAACCTCCAAAAGTAACAAGGGTTACGCAAATCAAAGTAACGACATTCGCAATGCGGTATACAGGTGCAATTTCCGTTGGCATAATGGTGCGTCGCATGGTCAAGATGGAGTAAAAGTAATCCGATGACTCTTGTAGTAGATGGAATAAATGTATTCCGATGGCTCTTGTAGCTGATTTTGCGTCCAGTTTTGGACCATGTGATCCAGTTTTGGATGCTGTGTGACTTGTAGCTTATACCTAATCCGTACTGTGTGGTTTACTGATATAAGTGGAAGGAATCATCCAACAAAAGCTTTGAATCCAACAACCGCAATGGCATCTATCAGTACCCCCTACCAAAATGATTTGAGTTGGGCTAGTATCCTGAATACGATGGGCCGCATTGAGGATATTTTCAGGCAACAGGTCGATTCCGAAACTTACATTGCAGGATTGTATGACCAGATTTACGAAATTCTCACAATGCTACACCAATTGCTTCCGGGATCGACCGAACAGACTTTTGGATTCATAGTCCGTTGCTATGTTTTAACAGTCGAACTTTATGAAAGGAAACCAGCCTTCAAAACCGGATGGTTACGAGTAATGGCAATCTTGGCAAAATATGCTGGACAAATTCCGAGTGCGAGTCGCTCAGTGTGGTTGAATATCGCTACACAACGGTACGCAGATTGTGCGCGTGAGAATCCGATGGATGGGAAATTTTACTACTATCAAGCAAAGATCACACGTGAATCTGGATTGAACCAGCTTTTCTTCTTCTGCAAGTCAATTGAGGCGGAGTATCCCCACATCGCATCGATATCTGATGTGGTGGTACGTCGCCCAACGCTCCGACTGCACCGTATATTTGTCACTTTACACCATGCTCTGTTCACCCAAAAGTTGTATGCAGTTGAAAAATTGCTCAAGGAATTGATTATATTGTTGGACCTACGAATGCAGAACGAGAGGGTGAACTGGACCGTAGATGGCTTCCTTTTTGCAGTGTGCAATATTACAGCAATTCGCCAAAATCAACCTGCCATAGTAATTCCTGGCTTGATCAACGCAGCTACACAGGCGTTCACGCTTGAATTGAGTACCAATATGAGCGGTCGAATTTTCAAGCTCATGATTGCTTCCGACGATACAAGCATTTTGCCATACGTGCATGTATGGCTTGTATTCTTACAATTCGGACTGGATCATATACAAGCAGGCCTTTTCGTCAAGAATGGGTTTTCTTGGGGCGCTCTGATTCGATTTCTGAACATGTTACGCACGAAAGTATCTATCAGCTTTGAAACATCTAGGTTTCCAATGGGGAATGTCCACCCACTTCCGGAAGACTGGCTTCTAAATGGGCTACAATGGACGATGGGGTATTTTCCTGATGGATGGTTTCAGAGCGAGGCGGCTCAATCCGACGCAAAGTTTATTGAGCGCCCTTCACATGTATTCTCCCGAATGGAAAGAATTCTTTGGCTGGCGTACAAGATCGCGGAGGTGAGTTGCTCCAATAAAGAAAAGAAAAGAAAAGAAATACTAACTGCGCAATAGGATGGAAAATGGTTAACTTCGATGAAGATAAATTTACGTTAAATGAGTCTGTGGTATTAGCGCCAGCTGAAATTATGCCACTGAGAAGTTTCAAGCGACATGGAGCCCCACATGCAGACTGGAGCCTGCTTCTTGAGGGCGAAGACTATGAGGACTTGTGAGTTCTATTTGTGCGGTCTATCTCTCGGAGAAATAATATAATGAAATGCGGTTCCACAAGAAATAAAAAACATAACAGCCAAATAAAACAATGAAAATCAGTTTCCACTGACTGAAGAACCACTCATCAACACAATCAATTGTTCTCTTCTTGCAAGCGCGTCTTCTCTGCATGCCAAGCAAGCCTTCTCTAAGTCCGAGTGATGATTCCCTGACGTAAATCGCGTCCATTAACCAGCCAATCCGGCTGCGTGATTCCCTAGCATTCTGTACCAATGCGGCAGCATCATTTGTCAAGGCGGACTGCTTGGATTCGTTTTTATTGACTGGTCCAGTAAGTATATTAGTTCAGAGGTTTAACAGTACTGGCCTGATGACTTGACTTACGTTGATTGATCAGAAGTTCTGTGGCGAGTGCTTCCATAAGTTTGCGAGTAGCCTTTAATGGGCCGTCGATTTCGGGAAGTGTAACCCAAATTTCTTCCACCTTGTCGAGCGCATTTGAGATGCTATGCTGATCCTCAGGACTAATCACCTCCGATGTCTCCGTTACTGTTGTTGTTACGCTAATAGTGGCCATTGTAGATGTATGATTGCTTGTAGATGTCTTGTAGATGTATGATTGCGTGCGTGTATTGTAAATTGCTGGCGGTGGTTATTGCTAGCCATAGTTATTGGCAGAAAGGCGCCCTTTATGGTTTTGGTTATTGCTGGCGGTGGAGCATGGCAGTCGCACTCGTCCACACTCCTTGCCCGCATTTGTGAAC